>PVLD010005637.1:0-109732 GCA_004027595.1 Dinomys branickii | reverse complement strand
TGTCTTCTCTTCAATCTTTACTTCATTAAGAACCACAACATGAACTCATACCTTCACAAAAGTTTTAGTGTATCATATAGTATCATAAACTATAAATGCCATGCTCCCTTTGGGGATGCCCCCCATACTGGCTCTCCCAGATATATATATATGAAATAGGAAGTGTAAATATATCACTAGGTTACATATTCCATTGTGTCAAAAATATTTTAATATATATGTTAATGTGTTTCATGTATACTACTAGTGTATCTCAGTTCATTGAAAAGAAAGTGTTACATTATGGTGTTTGTTTCGTCTTTGTGAAAATGTTTTTTGGTCTATCTCTTGTACCCTCAGTAGCATGGAAAACTCCCTGTGACATTGCTTTCCATCAGAAACCAGAGCCATCTATGTCATGTGAAGGAATTATTGTATAGCAGCACCAACAAAATCCTGTAGAAGAGAGAGAAGTAATCTGGTACAATCTTCACAAATAACATGTGAGCCAGTGGCTGAAGCTTCCCCCTGGGTAGAGACTACCTGCTTTCTGCACAGTCTGATGGTAGCTATGAAGAGCTCACTGATGAAAGCATGATTGCTTAACAAAAACCCACATTTTAGTGGGTCACAATTGAAACCAAGAAGGGACTGAGATGGTGACACACTCATGGGACCAAATTTGGGAGCCTGGGAAAATAGACTGACCATAGTAGGACTGTTTTCCAGATGCCACATTCTTACAAGCAACCGCGGAGAGGTAGGGGAGTTTGGATTCCTCACCACCCTTCAGATGTCTCCCTGGAATGCATTTGAGGCTGCAATTGAAAAGTTTTGCAATTAACTCTGAGGAAAATGGATTACAAGTAGAGCAGATATCACAAAAAAAAAAAAAAATCTAACAAGCTCAGAATGATTGCTCAAAGATTCTGGTTGTCTGGAGAATGAAAATTCTTACTCTTCGGTTTCTATTCATTGCTTTGCTGGAAGTGGGCATGGAGCATGTGTCTGGAGGCACGAAAAGAATTTTGCTTTCTTTTCCTCCAAATTAAAGATGGTTGTGACTAGCGACTACACCGAGAACACATCATCTGTGTGGGAGTGCACCCCTGTGATACAAGGAAGAGTCTCCTTCGGGAGTGATGGAAATGTTTTAAAATGAGATAGGTTCTGTAGTTACATAACAAAATGTATTAGGTGCCAACAAATTATACACTTTAACAGGTGAATTTTATGCTGTATAAATTTTATCTGAAAAATTTAGTTACATCCTAGGTCACTTTCATATTCTAGGCTGCTGGGTTCGAAATGAGGTCAAACATTTAGCTCTGAGTGACTCCTGTCCTGTTCTAATGAAGAAAGACATAGGGCCTGGCAGAGATGAGGCCCACTGAGGACCCCATGTTTCGCAAACGGCAGGGGGAAGGACTCTCTTTTTCTAAATGCATGCGTGTCCTCTGCACATGGATGTCCTCTACACCGATAGCCTGAGTGAGGAGCACTGAGGCAGAGGGCAGGGTGTAAGGTGGATGGGAACCCAAGTTTTCTGAGGCCTGAAGTTCATACAATATGGGATGCTTTTTTAAAAATAAGTCTATACTACAAATTTAGTACAAATCTTATACACTATTCTGTGAATGCCAATATAGGAAGCAATGCAAAAATTTATGTAGGTTTAAAAAAAGATAAAAAATTACAAATTTTCAAAGGATGACAAATTTACATACATAATAAAATCCATACAATAACATAAGATGTGTTTGCACAATTTACTTACACTCTCAGATTACTTCTCCTTGAAATGCACTTAAAATATCATTTGTTGTGAGAGTAGCAAAGAAAAGGCACTGATTCCTGTAGATTGTCAAATTTTGTTTTTGTTTTAAATTATTAATATCATGTAATATTTAGAGTTATGAGATTTGATGAATCTCTACCAAGTTTCTGTCATCTATGTGCTAGAAGAGCTCAGCAAGTTTTCAAATTCTCCTCTTTATTCAACTATAAAATTGAGTTGGAGATATTCATTAAGCAACATGTTTCTCTAATACAGGCACTCATTTAATGACTTGAGTTCTGTTCATGCAACTAGGCTGCTAAATGAATTGGCTTCTAGATGAGGAATTGTGTATAGCAGTGGTGGTGAACCTATTCCACGTGTGCTATAGTGGATGTTTGTATGAAAGCTCTAAAAGGTTCATCATCACTGGCCTCTAGTATGTATATGACAATAGTCAGTACAAAGGAATGGGCAAAGGCAGCTCCAACTTGATGACTTGGCTTTCATTGGCATAACTCTTACACGCAGTGCTGTCACATAGAACAATATAAAACTGTAGTACTGTACTATACAGTAAAATCTGCAAAAATTACAGTCTGTACAAAGTGTGCTGGACAAAAAAGATATTGAAGATTTATAAGCAAAATGTAAGGAATCGTACAATAACAAAAAAGATGGATCATAGCCCAAAGTCATTAAATAGGTAAGTTATTAAATGGGAATTGTTATCTTTCATCTGTGACACTAATTTGTAAATAAACAAAAAGCTTATTTATAAACGAATCACTTCTCTTCAGTAATTAGATTATAACAACAAAAAAAAAGATTATAAAATTTTTTAAACTATTAGTTATTTCTATTAAAAGTATCCTTTTTAAAGAATTACCACTTTTGGTGTAATCTGGGCCTACTTTAGCTACAACTTGGTTCTATATTATGATAATCATTTCTATTGATTCATTGCTCTTATTAATTACTTTTGTCTCAGATTTCATTTTTATCAGAATTTTCTTTGAATTTTTTAATCAGCACATCTAAATTTTGTCAAAGGAGATAAACATCACATATATCTAAGCCAAACATCTGTCATTTGTGCATAAAATCCTGCTCACCAGTTTTCCAAATGTGAATTCAAATGATGCATCCAAATTTTATTAAATATTCTAATTGCAGTAAAAGTGTATTATGAGTTTTTAATTGAATATACTCTCTTATTAATAGTATTCCTAAAAGTGAAAGAAAAAAATCCTCCCAAACAGGCTTTGATGAGATACAAATTCTCTGATTATAATTTTATACTTTTGATATTTTAAAGGATTTTCCAGACCAGCTTTTATCTCCATAAATTTTTAAGATGTATTTTATTTCTCTTCTCACCTTTTGCCAGAATTGAGTCCTGTGAGTCCCTTTCAATACATACTATGCTCCTCGCTTGTATGTTACCCCAGTACCTGAGAGGGCACAGAGAGCAGGAAGATCTCTGGAAATTGTTCCCAACTGCTACACATAAGTGACCGTGACCATAAAAATATTTCACTAAACAGAAATTAAAATATCCCTAACTAAACTTCCCCTTAGCTTAACTTCCACAGCACAGTGGCCAAATAATACATAGAGAAAATGTGGAGCAGGAAGTGATAATTATTTTAATTAAATGTGTAAAAATATTATTTTGCCAAAAACAATGTTTAAACGTGGGATGGTGTGAACACACCTGCAAGGACTCCTCTAAAGACCTGTAAACAGTTTTGTAAATGGATGACTTTGAAGCTTACTTCTTTCTTCACTTCACAGCAAACCCAGCAGTGGTAAGCAGAGAGGTCAGATGTTGCTCAAATGTTCCAGCCATGCATGCACACCCCTTCTCCCATTTAATTAATACACTCATCTAGTATTGGGAACAGATCTTGCAGATATAATTTAGGTCATAAATCAGTGAACTTTAAGGCAGGGAAGTTATCTGGGTAGGCCTCAGCAATTATATTAGCCTTTTCAAAGTGAAGCCTGTTCACTGGCTGGACAGAGTGTCACAGAGAGTGTCCGGAGGTACTGGATACCCTAGAAGAAAACAATTCTAGGTTGTAAATGACCTCTGAAGCCACATGATGAAGAACTGCAGGTGTCTTCTTGTTACTGGGAAAAGTCTCTAGTCGCCAACTAGAAGGAAAACAGGAATCATCTACCTGCATCTTCAAGGAAACAAGTCATCTGACAGCTAAGGACTTTGGAACAATCCCAACAGGAGACTGCAGTCACAGGACACACCTTGACTTCATCCCAGTGAGATCCCAAGCAAATAGTCTAACTATGCCCTGGCCAAATGTCAGGCCTCTAGAAAGTAGAAGCAACACATTTGTGTTTTTTTAAGCTGTTGATTATATAGTAATTTTTAAATACTTCTCTTAGCAGGAGTTAGACATAGGACATATGTTACAATTTGAAGATTCTCAACATTTTACCAGTAAATCCAACATATGACAGGAAGGATGGATGGGAAAGTGAGAAGGAGAGGGCTTTGTCCACCACTAGTCAATTCAGTCTGGAGAAGTCTGATGACTGAGAAGGGAGACAGGGAGAAGAGACGCTTACATGCGCCTTCCAAGGATGTGCAGGCCCTGAACTATCAAAAGCCAAGTCTCCAGGTTTTCAGAAGGCAGAGAATCATAAGGAGCTGGATTTCGTGACATGCTACACTGTTCTCTCTGGAAATAGCCATTTCTCTTTGGGAACTTTAAAGTGAAATTTGAAGGATACGAACATAATGAACAAGTTAAATAGTTGGTTTCTTCCCCGTATAATTTTCACTCCAAATTTCCTCCATAGACTCTTTTGTAGGACCTATATTGCTAGAAGGGGATTTTTCTGTAAGTGGCTGCCCCATGGAGCGAATGAAGAGGACTGAAGGGTGGTACCAGTTGGAAAAGGGGCAGGGCAGGGGGACATGGCAAGTCAGCTTCCCCGGGAATAACGAACCTCCTTTTCTTGGGCAGGGATGTACTTGGAGTCAGCTACCTTCAATCACTGTCTCAAATTGAGAGCACAAAAGAATTGTGAATAAAATATTCATGATAAACACATGTACCTGTAGATGTGTGAAAAAAAGGACATGCTGTGAGATCAGACATGTCATCAAGAAAACAAGGTGGCATTTGCTTTGATGAATTCTCCAAGGTTCAGAGTCGGAACACTGTTTCCTTTCAGAAGCCTGATTTATTCAGTAGATAAAGAGGAGATGTTTCTCTGGAGAACAGCAGGAAAGGGACATCCAGAGTGATTACTATCATGTCCCAGAAGTATATTTATACTAAAAGACAATTTACAATGAGCAAACCAATGTTAAGAGCACTGGGGTAGTTCTGTTGATATGGTCATTCTCTTTTCAAAGGAGATCTGTGCAGAAAGTTCAGCGCAAAGGCAAGGCATCTTATCAGCTGGGAGCTAGAGCGATTTAATGACATGCTCATGTTTCTGGTGTTTAAGGACATCTGGCTTTTTTTAAAAGAGAAAAAATAAAAATAACAATAAAACAGAATTTCAAAACAGATTAGTAGGAGAGTTACAATGATTCATACATTGTGCCTGTTTTCTTTGTAGTGGTTATTCAGAGTGCAAGATATTGATGTGGTATCTGGTCCAAACAATATTAGCACAATCTTTTCTTTTCAATGAACTCAGAGAAACTAGTTGTATAACTATATTAACTACCTTATATATATATATATATATATATATATATATATATATATTTCTTTTTCCCTTTATTCCTTTCCCCTTCTCCCCATCGCAGTTTGTCTTCTCTTTGGAACCCTTTCTTCCCAATTCACAATATCTATTGTACATTTTGGATCTTATTTAATAATATTTTAATTCATTTTTGTTCTGGGTTTTTGTTGTTTGTTTTATGGTACTAAGGACTGAACTGCTTTTGCACTGTTCTATATATCCAGTCTTTAAAGAAAGGGATTTGGTTCATTTTGTAAATTTTGCACTCTTGCTAAGTCACTAAATTGCCCAGGTTTGACTTGAATTTACAATCCTCTTGCCTCAGCTTTCCACAGGGAAGAGATTATAAGTATACTCCCTCACACTCAGATTTTCCTTTCATCTTCACAGTGCTCTTTGAGTGTTCAACCCTAGCAAAGTCTTCTTCCTTTTGACATATATGTAGTCCTGTACTTTTTTCGTGGGGGTACCAGGAATTGAGCTCAGGACCTTGCACTTGCCAGGCAGGCACTTACACCACTGAGCTATATCCCTGGCCCATGTAGTCCTGTACTTGTTTACAGCAATGCAATTAAATTAAAAATTGATTTTTATTAAAATAAAAATAAAGTACTAAGACTTTATAAAGCTAAAATAAAGTACTAGGATTGTAGAGAATATTTTCTCTATAAATCTTATATGTTATGCCTAAATTATTACTCAGTTCTCTAAAGAATGCCTCCATTTGCCTTTATCTATAATCAGAGGAGAAAATGAAGTCTGTTCACTATGCCTTAAGATGAGGTCTACCATGACAAAGCCACTCATATGAGATGGTACCTTCTTCATTAAGGGCTCAGAATTTTGTAGAATACTTATATTTGTAGAATACCTATTTTGTAGAATACTCACACAGCACTGATATATATATGTGTGTGTGTGTGTGTGTGTGTGTGTGTGTGTATACACACACACACATATATATGTATATATATAGTGAAACTAAAAAAGTGAACTGAATATATTATTATCATTAAAAGTATTATATATTTTAAAAGAGACATATCAGAACATCTCCAGGTACCCTGTTATTACATACAATATTTACATTTTTATGTATCAGTTAACATTTTTAAAAATAAAAAATAAATATATATTTATGTAAAGCATATTTTAACCCAGTTGAAACCTATGCTCTTTCAGCTAGACAATCATTCAAATAATGGAAAAATAAAATAATTCAAGCCAGTTATTGTAGCTCACACATGGAATTGTAGAGCTGTGAAAGGCTGAGACTAGAAATTTAAAAGTTTGAGCCTATCCTGGCCAGATCTTATTTAAAAATAGTAAGACAGTAAAATATAATAGATGGCATCTTAGTTACTTTTCTTGTTACTGAGACAAAATATCCTATGCCCAAAATTAAGGAAGGAAAGGTTTATTTAGCTCACAATTTGCAGGGGTTTCCATCCGTACTTGGCCGGCTCCAAGGCAGAGTGGCGCATGGCAGAGGGCGATGGTTCTTGTTATTGGAGAAGAGTAAAAGCAGCAAGTGTAGAAAGTGAAGAGCGGCAGAGAGCAGCCTCTTTCCCTCCCTTACACTGTATGCAGGCTGTCTGCCCTAGGGCAGGTGGGGCACTCACACCCACAATCCCAGTATTGGGCCATGAATCAATCAAAAACTCTAGAAGCTGCCCCATGACTGCGTGAGGCTTTGAGGGCACATCTAGACACAAAATATCACAGATGAGCTGATGAGACAGCTCACACCAAAATCCTGAGTTCCATCTGTAGTACCAAAAGCAATAAAACATTTTAAAAACATATTTCAAACAAAGATAGTGAAGATTTATTAGTCACAGTTTCTTCCTGAAGAAAATATTAAAGAATATAATCAGTAAGAAATTAAGAGTAAGGAGCATGATGTAAGAAATTGTAATAGGAAAAAAGATTGGTAAACTTGTTAAAGCTACATACGTGTTTTGGGGAAAAATAATAGCTAAGAAGAGAAAAGACTTACAAAACAAATTGGAGCTAAAATATTGGCCTTAATCCAAATGTATCATGAATATAATGAAAGTGATAAGAATAAATTATCTTTCATTAAAAATCATCAGTTTTTATTTCAAAAGCTTTAGTGAAGAGCTGTATAGAAGAGACACATTTCAAGTAAGTTAATTATGAACCACTTTCTCACTACTGGGACAAAGTTCCTTGACACTTAAAGGAGGAGAGTTTTATGTTGTCTCTGGTTTCAGTACATACTCAGCTTGCTTGACAAAATGGCATGCTGGAAGGGTGTGGAGGAGGAAAAGTGCTCAAAAAGAGCCCAGGGCACCAATGGGCCTCCTTCATGTCACGCACACATTACCTGATTTTTCTGACCAGACCCCTACCTCTTAACAGCACTTTCAGCTGTGAATTCATTAATGTACAGTGGTGCCTTGGTTCACGAACTTAATTCATTCCATGAATCTGGGGAAGATGGCCACACCTGTGCTCCTCACCGTGTGCAGAGTTGGTGAATGGAAGCAAAATTTTGCCCAGTGTTTCTGTTCATGAACCATATTGTTCACATGCATACAAAACATATTACTGTAACTAACCACTGATGAGTATGGTGCCTTCCATTAATTAGTCACCTACTAAAAGCCCTACTTCTGAACACTTGAGACTTCTAGGGGTTACTTTAGATCCAAATCATAATAGTTCACCTACAGATTGAAAGTAAAAAGGTAGAAATAAGATGTTAAACAAATCATATGAATTAATAGTAACTTTAGATAAAAACAAACTACTGTGGATAAAAAATTCCCCCACTTAATGCAAACTGTATAATGAACTAGAAATTCTTAATTTGGAAATTGAATACCACATGGTTGTAAAATCTACAAATCAAGGATGAGCAGAATCATAATAAAAACTTGACACATCTGAGATCAATACAGATATTCATGTAACTCAGCACCTTTACAGATTAAAACCAAAAGAGAATATAAATGCAGATTTTTAAAAGCCAATACAATTAATAAGCTTTATTCAATGATACACACCAAATTTATGTGCAATTTAAAAATACATATAAATTATTTTAAGTATGAAAGAAAATATCACCCAAAATATTAATATATCACTATTAATCATCTTTCCTGTTGCTGGGACAAAATATCTGCAATACACAAATTAATGGGGGAAATGTTTTATCTTGATTCTTGGTTTCAGAAGGTTCAGTCCATGGTCAGTTGGCCCCAAAGAAGAAATACCATGGTAGAATGCCTTGGCAGAGGAAAAATGATCAATTCATGGTATCCAGGAAACATGGAATAAAACTCAGAGAAAAGGATCAGGAACCAGATACAGTCTCCAAGACTGTGCCCTCATGACCCACCCAAACATACCAAAAGTGTTCTTTACTGCTAATCCCCTAGTCACCTCTCAAGCCAAAAACCTGACAATCAAGATAAGCCTTTGCAGTACCTTCTCAGAAACTTCACAATTCAAGCAATAATAAAGCTAGTGAGGATATACACATTTTGAACAATATAATAAGCTTAATTTAAAAGAAATATAAAGAACAACTTACATAACCACTAAAGAACACGTCATTTTTAAAGACACATGGAACATTGTAAAGTCTGACTAGTTTCTAAGTCACAAAATTAATCTCAATAAACTCAATTATTTCCCTCATTGATGTCAGTCTCAAAGCTTCATCTTTTGTTACCTTTGTTTACAACATGAGGCTCCTTAGAGATCTTACTTCCAATGACAGTTCTCTAGTACTAATTTATCATTTCATCTACAAAAGTAATTACTTCCAGCTGGCTACCCACATTCTGTCCACCAGTATGTTCTTTGCCATTTTAATCATGTTTTTGGCTTTCCATTATCGTTAGTCTCCATGTAGAATGCCTGTTGGTTCTTATCATCTTATGATATTCCCTAATGTGTATCATATATAACCTTATTTTTTATTATAACTGTTCCCTCTCTTCTTATGGTATAGAACAAGTTGGTCTTTTTCCATATAGACTTTTTCTCCTCAGTCCATGCCACAATAAGTTACCAAGGGCATCGGATTTGTGTCTCTTGTTTTTAAATTTTACCAGTAAAAGAGATATTTCCTAGTTTTCTCACATATCTCAGGTACACTGAAACAGTGCTGGATACCAGGCAAGTAAGTGATGGTTAAAATGCTGTGTTATATGAAGTACAAAGGGCACTTGGGAGGTACTTACATGTGAAGACTGAAGTCTGAAAGATGATGAGAAGGGGCTTATCAGTCTTTCCTAGTTAGCCTTTAGGGATGCTCTGATGCCACACAACCGTCTATGAAAATGCTGCTCAGTCCATTTCTATCAAGTTAGCTAGTGCAGCTGAATGGAACAAACATAGAGTCAGGCACCAAAGTTTATAGTCCAAACTGCATCCTTGGAAGGTCCTAGATCTCAAATTTCCTCTGTCATAGGCCAAGGTGATCTTTAAAATCCTTTAAAGTCCTAAAAGAATACTCTTTCTATGATCAACTTAATGCTTACAATTAATTCTACAAACTGAAAAGAAAAGGATTAAAAAGTGTGAAAAAAATGAAGACAGTAAATTTGGAAGAATAATTCTGATAATAAAATTCATTACAATTGAAATTTTTGGAAGCATTTGTTGAATTTTTGTTTTTTCTTCTTCCATGGAGATTTTTGCAGAGTAGGATGTCCTGTAAGAACAGGTTGTCCCTTTTCTCTAATATCTCAGATAAAACCTGAGAGAGGATGATGCAAACATGCCTCTTGTCTACAGAGTATGCATATTCATCTTTTCAGCACTTGCAAGTAGGCAAGTGGCTTACAAATCAACTACTCTTCTAGCCCTAAGAAGAGTAATTTGCTGCACAACTTTTTGAAAATAAATTAAATTAACATCTATTCTTGAGATTGCAGAATAAGATATGTAGAGCTTAGTCATCTCCAAGAATTCTTTACCTCCATATCTAAGTCCTAAGATGAGATGACTTGGACGCTTGGAAAAAAATAGGAGGGAGCCTTGAACAAAACTCTTTATTACAGCAGTATCAGGATTTCAGTATGGTTGGACTTTTTTTAATTTTAAAAGCAAAAGAATGGAAACATATTAACAAACAGACAGCCATTTACAAAGTATCGCAAGAATAGTACAAGCAAAGCTGAATTACAAAGTGACAGAGAATTAACAATTGTTGTTGTATTACATATTAATAACTTTAAAGTGTATACTCAGGAAAACAAATATAGACATGCAATATTGATCAAACAACTGATCATTAACTGTTCCTTAAAACAAAGCAACACAAATCAGTAGTACAACTCTGTTAGCCATCCTGCACATACATACACACATAATTATCCCTACCTTCCTTTTCTCTTTTCCCTCATCCCAGTTGTTCTTTACTTTTGAGCAGTGCCTTTCATTTCACAATGTTTATCATACCTCCTAATTTTTATTCACACTTTCAGTTTCTTATACTAGTGATACAATATATTGCTTATGCATGCATATCTGATTTATTTAACTTATGAGCATGGACTCTAGTTGTGACCATTTACCTATAAAAAGGCTCAAGTTTGTCTTTTCTTATAGCTGAGTAATAGTCCATTATATAAAAATGCCACAGTTTTCTTATCCAGTCTTCAGTGGATTGACATTTGGGTTACTTCCATGATTTAGCTATCATAAATTGCACTGCTATAAACATGGGTGTATATATATATATGTATATATATGTGTGTGTGTGTGTGTAACTGCATATATATATATATATATATATATATATATATATGATGTTTTCAGATCTTCTGGGAAAATACCCAGAAGTGGAATATCTAGGTTGAATGGGACCTCTAGACCTAGTTTGCTGAGGAATCTCCGAACAAATTTCCACAGTGGTTTCACCAGTCTGCATTCCTACTAGCAGTGGAGAAGAGTTCCTATTTCTCCACAGCCTCACCAGTATGTGTTATTGGTTAATTTCTTAACGCTAGCCATTCTTACTGGGGTGAGATAAAATCTCAGTGTTGTTTTAATTTGTATTTCTTGAATGACTAATGATGTTGAACATTTTCTCATGTATTTATTTGCCATTTCTATTTCTTTAACTGAGAAGTGTTTGGGGAGGTTGATGTTTGTTAATTCTTTGCATGTTCTGGTTAGAAGACCTTTGTCTGAGGGACAGCCAGTTAGGATTTTTTCCCAATTTGTGTGTTTTCTTTTTACTCTGCTGCTGACTTCTTTAGATGTACAAAAACTTTTCAGTAGGGTGAGATCCAAGTTATTGATTCTTTGAAGTATTTCACAGACAATTTGGCTTTTGTTCATGAACTCTCTGCCTACCCCTATGGCTTCAAGATTTTACCTACTTTCTCTTCCAATAGATTTAGTGTTTCTGTTTTAATATTAGATCTATGATCTGTTTTGACTTGGGTTTGGTGCATGGTGATAGACTTGGGTCTATTTTCAGTCTTCAGTAAGAGGAAAGCACCATTTATTAAAGAGGCTATCTTTCATCCGGTGAGCTTGTTTGACCCCTTTGTCAAAGATTAGGTGGCTGAGTGCATTTGCAATTGTTGCATCTTCCAGTCTGATCCAGTGATTCTCAGGTCTGTTTATTATCCAGTACCAAGTTGATTTTATTACAGTAGCATTGGAGTATAATTTCAGGTCAGGGTTTGTAATTCTGCCTGACTTGTCCTTGTTGCCCAGGATTGCTTTTGCTATTCTGGGTCTCTTCTGGTTCCAGATGAATTAAAGGAACGTTTTCTCTAGATCTGTGAGATATGCTAAAGTATGTCATCTTCAAATAGTGGTAATTTCATTTCTTCCTTTCTTGTCCTTATTTGTATTTCTCTCTCTTTTCTAACTGCTATAGCTAATGCTTCCAAAACTATGTTGAATAGGAGTTGTGACAGTGGACATCCTTTTCTTGTTCCTGACTTTAAAGTGAAAGCTTTTAGCTTTTGTCCATTTAGTATGAGTTGGCTGTTGGTTTGTCATAGATGGCTTTGATCAGATTGAGGTAAAGGCCATCTATTCCTATTTTCTCTCAGGTTTTTATCATTAATACATGTTAGACTTTGTCAAAAGATTTTTCCGCATCTATTGAGATGATCATGTAATTCTTGTCTTTGACTCTATTGATATGGTGTATAATATTAATTGGTTTGCATAAATTGAACCATCCCTGCATTACTGGAATGAGTTCAACCTAGTCATTGTGTATTATTTTACTTATGATTTGCTGCATTCTATTTGCTAGTACTTTATTGAGTATCTTTGCTTCTATGTTCATTAGGGAGATAGGTCTATGCTCTCTTTCTTGGTTGGGTCTTTCTCAGGTTTTGGTATCAGTATAATACTTGCCGCCAGAAATGAGTTAGGGAGAATTGGTCCCTTTTCAATTTCATTGAAGAATTTGAGGAGTGTTGGCATTAAATTTTCTCTGAATATTTTGTAGAATTCTGCTGTGAATCTATCAGGGCCTGGGCTTTTCTTTGTCAGTAATTTTTAAATCACATCTTCAATCTCATTAATTGATATTGGGTTGTTCAGGGCTTTTGTATCTTCCTGATTCAACCTTGGTAATTCATGCATATCTGGGAACCTGTCCATTTCTTCTGAGTTTTCTATCCAATGGGAGTAAAGATTTTCAAAGTAGGTATTAATGATATTTTCAATTTTTGTAGGATCTGTAGTGATTTCATCCTTTTCATTCCTTATTGCATGAATTTGAATTTTTTCTTTCTTTTTTTGATAAGGATGGCTAGATGTTTATTGATTTTATTGATTCTTTCAAAGAACCAACCCCTTGATTCATTTATTTTTTGTACTGCTTTCATTGTCTCAGTTGTATTAATTTCTGCCCTGATCATTATAATCCCCTCCTTTCTTTCGGCTTTGGGATTGACTTGTTCTTCTTTTTCTAAAAGTTAGAGGTGTAGCATTAGACTATTTATTTGTTCTCTTCTTGTTTTCCTATGTGTGAATTCACCACTATAAATTTCCCCCCGAGAACTGCTTTCATTGCATCTCACACATTCTGGAAGTTTGTATTTGCATTTTCATTTGTTTGTAGGTATTTTTTCATTTCTTCTGTGACCCACTGGATATTCAGGAGGTTGCTGTTTAATTTCCAAGAGTTTTTAGAGTTTCTTTTATCATTAATTTACAATTTCATTGTACTGTGGTCACCAATATGCATGGGATAATTTCCATTCTCTTGCATTGGGTAGGTATGCTCTATGGGCTACAATGTAATCTATTTTAGAGAAAGTCCCACGTGCAGCTTAGAGAAATGTATTTTCTGATGTTGTGGGGTGGAACACTCTGTATATATCTACAAAGTCCATTTGTTCACCGTTTTGGTTCAGGTCTGTTTTTTCTTTGCTGATTTTTTGTCTAGTTGACCTGTCACTTTGTGTCAAATGGGTGTTTAGGTCTCCTATTACAATAGTGTTATTGATTATTTGGTTTTTCATGTCTTTTAAGATTAGGCTTATATAGTTTGGTGTTCCAATATTTGGTGCATACATGTTTAGGATTGTTATCTCTTCCTTTCTCAGTTTTTCCCTAGCTAGTACACAGTGACCTTCTTTATCTCTTTTGATTGTTTTTTATTTGAAGTTTACTTTGTCTGCAACCATAATTGTTACCCCTGCTTTTTGCTGGGAACTTGTTGCATGGAGAATTGTTTTGTATCCTTTGACTTTCAGTCTGTGGATTTCTCTTTGAGTATAGTATGTTTTCTGTATAAAGCATATTGTGGGATTTTGTTTCCTAATCCGCTCTGCCCATCTGTTTCTTTTGACAGGTGAATTGAGGCCATTTACATTAAAGGTTATAACATATATTTGGCTTATCCTTGTCATGCTATTTACTTGCTGTTGGTTTCCTACTTTTGCTATCTGTTTAATTGCTCGTTCTGCTTGAGGTTTCTTTCTATTGTTGTTCTTGAGATGGTGGTCTCTTTTTTCTCTGTCTAGAATATCTTTTAGTACTTTTTGTAAGGTTGGTTTCTCGCTCATGAAGTTCTTCAGTTGTTCTTTGTCATGGAAATATTTTATTTCTCCATTGAATTTGAAGGATAGTTTTGCAGGATACATCAGTCTGGGTTGGAAGATATTTTGTCTCAGAACGTGTAATACACTGCTCCATGGTCTTCTCAATTTCATGGTTTGTCTTGAGAAATCTGCTGTGATTCTGATGGGCTTTCCTTTATAGGGGATCGGTTTCTTTTCTCTAGTAGCTTTTAATATTCTGTTCTTTTGCTGTATATCTTAGATCTTGATTACTATATGTCTCGGTGTGGTGTTATTTTGGTCATGGCTAGTTGTTGTTCTATAGGCCTCATTTTCTATACATCAGAATCTTTTTCTATGCTTGGGAAATTTTCTGCTATTATTTCTGCAAATATTCTTTTATGTCATTTGTGTTGCCTCTTGCTGTTCCATTGACTCCTATTAGTTGGCCATTATTTTTGTTTGCCTCATCTTGCAGCTGTTGGATTGATTTTTCCTGGGTCCTTGTTCATGTTAAGAGATCCTTCCTTTCACGACCACTAGCTGCCATGCTGTCTTCACGATCTGAAGTTCTATCTCTGGCTTTATTCAAGCAGTTTTTCAAGCTTTCAATGGAAGTTTTGATTTCCTAGAGATCTCTTTGAGCCTGTTTCATGTGTTCTAGTTCATTCCTATATTGTTCATGTAATGTCTCCATCTGTTGCCTATGTTCATCTATTTTTTATCTATTTCTTCTCTAGATGTGCTGAGCAATTCTTTCGCTATTATTGTCATTTCATTTTTTGCCTGAGAGATTATTTCTGATCTGATTTCTTCTGTGGCCTGATGGAATTGTTCCTTTACTTCAGATGTGATCATTTCAGAGATTTCAGGTATGTGGCTTCCAAGTTCTCCTATGTCAGTGTCTCCTGGACTTGTTCTGGGTGGAATTGAGTTCTGAGACTGCATTTTGCTCCTACATCTTGTCATTTTGGAAGTCAGATGAAAAGTGCTGAGCTAAAGGCTACCCAGACAGTTTACTGAAGGACTCTAGGGACTCTAGTTTACCTGGGTATCAAACTTATCCCTGGCCATGGACCACTGGAACTGGGATCCCCAGGAAGTTGCTGGGGTGCACTGCTCAGACCACAACTGCAATGGTGGGTGGATGCTGGCCTTTGGTACCAGGGTCTCCAGGCTGTGGATGGAAAGTGTGCAGGCCTCAGCTGAGGATCTGATGATGGCAAGACAGGAGCTGCTGCTCCGGGACCCTCAGGTAGCTGGCCAAGGAGAGCAGGCCTCACCCCCCAACCTACAGGACTACAGAGCTCGGGGCTGCTCCCATACAGCAGGCCTCACCCACCAATGGAGAGGTCCACATTGATGGGCCACTCTGGTGCAGCTTCCTCAGCCTGAGCTGCTTCCCTATCCCAAAGGAGGAGGGTGGAGTGCATGTGTCGGCCTCACCCACCAATGGAGAGTTCCACAGAGACCAGGGCTGCTCCCATCCTGCAGGCCTCCAGTCATCAGAAATGTCCACAAAGATGGGCCACTCCTGCATCACTTCCCTGGCTCAACTGGTTGGACTTTTTGTGTGTTGACTTAGCACTTCACAAATGCAAGGGAAAGGCTTTTGGGGAGGGGGGGGATGAGATTGAAGGATTGAAGGCCAGGCAAAAGTTAGCAGAAGCTCACATACAAAATGTCACACAGTATCTCTTCTGCAAAGCCCACCCATGTTCAAGGAGAAGAAAATTAGACCCAACAATGTGGTGGAGGAACATCCGTGTCATAATTTAAGGAACACTGTCTTTGACAATGTATGTTGCTATACTCATGGACCATGGACCATGATTGGTTGTATGACCTCAATGACTCACAAGGTGGCTAGAAGGAGAAAAACCCAAAATATGGAGTCACACTCAACACTGACCTCAGTGACTTCCCTCTCCCATAGGCTTCTTTATGGTGTGTTGAGAGGCTACAGTTGTAATATGACTCCTTTGTTGGGCTTTATGGGTTGTATATTGACAGTTTCCTTTTGCCCAGTGACTGATAACTCAGTGAAAACTAGCCAGCTGAATAATTTCTGTATTTACATTTGCTGTAGAAATATTCCTAAGATTTACCCATCTCATCAATCTGTTCTGTGTAAAACTACTCATGAGTTATATTTTCACATTTAATACCAACAGAGAAGTTCTCTGAATTTAAGTGGCAGTTATCCTTTTTAATAACAAGAACTATGACATTTATGATGTTCTCTTTTTACTTTGGATACCAGGAATTTCAGAACTACCTCTAAAATTCAACTAGTGACTGTGTTTACCAGTCACTAAGTTTAGCATATTCTATTCCTCTAGTTTCAATATTAATAATTTTGCATCTGTGTTTTCTTAGCCTTGGTAGTATATAATTTGATATAATCTACCCTAAAGCCTTTGGAAAGAAATGGCATATGGATAAGTTCAACATGCAAATAAGTGTAAGCTAATATTATTTGTCAATAGAACACAGCAGTTTAGATGAAGCAGAAGATCCTTATGTAGAGTGATAAAAGTCATTTACATTTTGTATAATTTTAATCATAGAAGGTTCTGGAAATCCTAGGACTATAAGTCAAACAACATATCAGTGATTGTCAGTCACTAGGACTGTAGAGAGTACAGCCAGTATGGACTGAACCATGAAAGGGTAACACCAGAGTGACTATTGTGGTGAAGAATATAACAACCATTATCATCTTGTTTTGAAATTCTGTATCATTTTTATTGTTTTAAATTCTCTTTAAAATAAATAAATCAATAAAAGTTTATATCTTGATTGAGGCAGTGGCTACATGAATCTAAATGTGATAAAGAGACAGAACTATACACTGCTTCATGTCACTGTCAACTTCTTGATTTCAATATTACACTTTAATGATATAAGAGATACCTTAGCCAAATGAGGTGGCTAACACTTGTAAACCCAGCATTTTGGGAAACTGAGGTGGAATAATCAAGAGTTAGGGCCCCTAATTCGCAATTTAGTGACTTAGAGAGATCTTGTATTCAAAATTTAAAAATAGGGGAGGGATGTAGCTCAACTGGAAGGTCTTGGGTCTAAACCCTAGCATCAAAAGAGGATGGAAAAAATGTAACCATGGAAGTAAACTGAATGAGGGATACAAAGGATGCCCTGCACTGATATTTACTGTAAATTCAAAATTATAAAATTTTCTAAAGTTGAAAAAGTCATCAATGTATTTTTCATCCTTACAGACCCCCAACCTCCAGCACTGTCCCATCACTGCCAGAAAAGACACTGTTACAATTAAGGAAGGATGTGCGAAAACTGTCTTCTCTCAATTTTTCTGCAGACATAAAGTTGACCAAAAAAGTCTACTGTGAAAAATCCATCTACCTATATATCTTACAAGGCAATTTTATTATATATAAATTATACTTTAAGTAACACTGATTTGAAATAATTGTCAGGAGATAACAAATGGTGAATTGATTGCTTACACTTATCTGTTACTGAAGCAAATCTTGAGTTTGCATTTTCTAAGAAAACAAGACTCCTGATACTAAGTAGTTTGCAACTGGACTGGTCAAACCATCCAGGAAAGGACCTAACGACATATATGGGCAGCCCAGTAGTAGATGGATGTAGCTCTGGCAGTGTGAGGTGTCAGCTGTCTGAATCCAGTGGGGTTTATCATCAGTGTACAGAATGATAGAAGTGCAAATAAGCAGAAAGGAAAGCTTTCAGGGTGAAAGCAAAATGCTTGATCGGCTCAGCTACCAGCACCAAAGCCAGGAGTCTGGCAGAAATTTAGGGGACATGTGTCTTCCAGCCCCACCCCATGCAGCCATGCCCAGACACCTCAGGAATAAGATGGGGCTTATGCAAAGCCTGGCTCCTGCCACCAGCTGGGGTTGAGAAGGTAGGCAAGGTAGCAGGACAAGTCTTCATCTCACCTGGCTCCAGGACATGGCTGGGCAATGTTTCTCACTGGATTCACCTTCCCTGGAGTCACCAGGCCAGTCAAACGAGGGGACAACACTGGTGTGTCATGGCTAAGCTATTTCTAATCCCCTCTTCAGAACACTACTTGCAAATGGGCTGTTTAGGGAGATCACCTAGAGCTTTTGAGAGCCAGGGCTCTACCTGCCACTGTAAAGGATGGAATCCCTAGCTTCTGAGCATCAGCAAAATGATTCTTTCACAATAGGTCATTTAACACTGATAAAAATACATTGGCCTGATTTCTAAAGATCAGGCTTCAGAAACAGCGAAATGCAGCGCTGCGTATCTCAAAGCATAGCCTCCAGGAACCAGGGGCTATGACAGAAGGCAGCAGGTTTGTTAAAACTTTTCACCAAACATGATAAACATGAGTGTGTGTGTGTGTGTGTGTGTGTGTGTGTGTGTGTGTGTGGTACTGGGGAGTGAACAGAAGGCTTTTCCATTGAGATGCATCCTAAGTCTTTTAAAAACTTTTACAAAAGCTTTTGAGCAGGATTTTTCTAAGTTGCCAGATTTCCCAGACTGGTCTTCGTCTTGTGATCCTCTTGCCTCAACCCCCTATAGTGCTGGGATCACAGGCCTACATCCCCATACCAAGCTAGGGTTTGCTTTTTATCTCCCAATTTTTCAGGAACCAAAAATCAAGAATTAAGCGGAAGGGAAGCAAGGAGGGCAGGAGCAGAACAAGGTTTGGAACTTGTGCCCAGGGAGCAGTGGGTTACTGTGACACAGCACTGCTGGATTCAGAAAAATCTTTGAAGTGCCCTTAGCCCAAAAGAAACTAATAATGTAATTCTAGAAGTCCACATTTGTTTCCTTAGATACATAACACTGCACAAACAATTTGGTTGCAATTTTGAGGCTGTGGTTTCCCAGCGACTCGATTAAACCGCAGTGCCTTTTTATAAGGAGATGGACAGATAGCACTTGCAGGGTCTGTAAGCACCACAACACCACAACTGGAAAATATAACTTAGCCTGCTTGTCATGATATTTTTAGCTGATTCCTCCTATTTATAAATATACCCTCGTATATTATTTTCATACCATCTTCCTCATGATCACAGAAACTTCTTGTTTCAGCTAAGTTAGTATGCAGCTTTCCTGAGAATATGAAAGAAAGAGAGAGAGAGAGAAAGAGAACGGAAGGAAGAAAGATAGAGAGGGGGAGGGAAGTGGGGAGGGAAGGAGGAAGGAATGAAGAAAGAGTGGAAGGCGGAAAAGCAAACTCAATGTTTAACTCTTGAGGAAAATGTGTCATGGGCTGAGACAGTGTGTTTAAATTATTGACAAGAAAAACTTGCACAAACCGTGAGGTTGCTTCATAGTTACCCATCCTTGTCAAACTCCAACAGCTTCATCTGAGTGACCTAACCTTGAAGGTGAAAGAGAACAGGACTGAGCTGGGAGATTCAAAGCAAGCAGGGAAATGCTGATGAATCACTGGGTATTCTAAAAGGGTGAGGTCATGCATTTTTTCCCATGAACAGTTATCTCCCTTTTTACTATGGACTACATCATCCATTTTATTTGGGATTATTTTGTTTGGGTGTCAGGGATATTTGCTCCTGTGACCAACCTCCCCCATAGAAACTGACATTTTATCTATAAACACATGTCACTGTGTCCTTTGAAGCAGGTAGCCCCAAAGCTGCTCAGCTGCTGCCCTTGACCCTAAGAAAACTTTTATTTTTCACTGTACTTCTCAGCCCAGATTCTATTTTCACGCCAATGTGACACTGTGGCCATTCTAATGAAGGATTTGCCAGTTATGCTGAATTGGCCACATCGTACCACATATTTGATATATATTTAATATATGTCATGTTAAATTGCAAGGAATTACTTTGTGGCACATGCTGCCCTTGATAGAACAAGAAACTTTATGTAACCCAGTGAAGTGTGTGTAAAGGTGTGTCTGCGTTTGTATGAATGGCAGCATCAAGCAGTGTTAATGAATGGGAAGGTGTCATCCGCTCTTTTATTTTCAGCTTTAGATTTTAAAGAGAAACAAAGCAAAACAAAGTCATTCATTCAACAAAAGTTAGTAGTTACTTATTAATTTGTAGTTAGTTATTATCAACAACTGTGGTACTTTAACCATGTTAGTTTTTTTAAAACTGCAGAACACTTGGAGTTTTTCTCCTTTTTAATCTGGAGATAAGAAAGGTACAAAGAGAAGTGAAAAACAAGGAAGATAAATATGATCAAAGTTATATTCCTCAGAAGAAACACAGGCTGTGGCTTCTTCTAATATTTACTAGATGTGAGCATTATTAAGCTTGCTTTTTTGTTTTGTGGGAGGCAAGTGTTTAGTATTATAAAAATCAAAATATCTGTTTGTTCTTTGAGCAAAAACAAAGCAAAGCAAATGCTTGGTGATTAAGCCTGTACCTAAAAACACTTCTTTCTTCTTTCATGCTTTTTGTAAATACATTTTGAAGTGCTTATTTAATGTAGTCATGCAAAACCTGAGGAAAAACCTTCCATGGTGATTCAGTAATTACAAAGACGAAGGTTGTTTACAAGTTTGGGGAAACGACTGTATTCCCTGTGACAAATACGTGATGTTTGCAAAGCTAGGTTTATGTATTCCCACTGTCTCCAGGAAAGTGAGTGACCAAAATAATAATCTGAATACTGAAGTAAAATAGAAATTAATGCATCAGTTTTAAAGGTCACTTTTGAATGGCTTTTAAACTCAAACTCATCAAGAGGTATTTCCCTCAATTTTAATGACCATATTTTTTTCTAGCTCCATGTGATTTTCTGCCTGCTATCACAGGCCAGCGTCTAGGGACAGTGACCTGGGGTTACCTTACCCTCTGCCTTCACCGTGGGCCTGTCCCATGGGAGGCACAGGCAGGAGATTGAAATGGTGAAGGACAGTGTGACCCTGGTGTGATCTGTGCCGTCCTCTCTGACAGGTGGCCGCAGTTGGGCTGTGTCACTGTGCCACCTTGTCACTGCCAGTGGACACCCTGCTTCCTACGGAGCCCTATTCATATTGCTGCCTGTTTTGGGTCCCGGTGACCCATCTCTATGTTCCAGGCCTAGAGGTAGTAACAGCCTGTTACAACTATTAGTGTTATCAGTATTATTGTTATTGTTACTGTGCTAACCCAAACTTCGTTGGTTTCTCTAAATCTGAGTTTTTTTAAAGTCATCTGTTGTTATTAAAAATTCCTCAGTGATATCGTTTGAAAGAGCTCTTTTTTCCATTCAGAACCTTGATATGACATGTGTGCCGGCTACCAGAATTAAATGCAGTCAGCTTTCTTGCATAGTTCTAAAGGCACATTATGAACTATGTGTCCACTCCAATTTATTTTTCTACTTCTCTATAATCTTGGCATTTTTAATCAAAACTTAGTTATATTTATGAATAGTGTTTTAATAGAATATATTTTCTAGCTGAGCATGGTAGTACACTCCTATAATGACAATACTCTGGGAATCTGAAGCTGGAGAATTGTAAGTTTGTATGCAGCTTGTCAAATTAGCCATTTTGCAAGAACTTGTCTGCAAACAGAAAGGTCAGGAATGTAGCTCAGTTTGGCAGCTCTCCGTTCAACCACGAGTACCAAGATATAACTGAATGAATGAATGAATGAATGAATAAATAAAATGCTCTGTTAGTATCATTATACTACAGTAGTTGCAAACAGAATTTTGCTGTTTGGATTCTAGAGAAAAAATTAAACTGCTATAGAATTATAAAAGCAGTGGTGTCAAGCTACCTTCAGGTTACACAATTAGAATTTCTAGCATTTCAGCAAGTTCAAGTTGCTGCCTCATATGAAGGGCAAGAAGTATTTTCATCATTCCCCTACTTCAAGCCCTTAACAGAAGTTGGTTCCTGGAAGATTCATAATTAATAGATATTTAATATGTAAAGAAGTCAAAAATTAATTTGTAAAGAAGTCCAGTTTTTTAACATAACTGGAAAGGAAGTTGAAAATATAGTGTAATCATTACTTTAAAGGATAGAATATTACTTTAAAAATTAGATTGTATCTATCTGAGATGTAAATATGTCTGTACCAATTATTGCATTAGTAACAGACAAGTAATTTGAGCCATTATGATCAGAGCATTAGGTTTAATGCCCCTACATAGATTTCCAGAACACAATAATGGACAAATATGAGGATATTTGGAAAAGTTCTGAAAAATTCTTTTAGAATTTGAAAATTTAGACCAAGATAATCTACAAGAATCATCCAAGACCATAGCTGATGCAAAATTTAGTACTTTCCAGTTTTACTGTCTACACAATATAAGCTCATGGCTTTTGATACATGGCCTACTTGAGAATTCCAGCTGCCCCAGGGACCAAACCCTCAGTATATGCTCTGGCAGGTAGGTATGACTTGGGTAAAAAAGGGCCTTTGAAGCTTCTGGAATATCACACTGTGCAAGGAAGGACACAGGATGAGGTCTTGGCTGTTCTTCCTCACCACCCAGATTTACACAGCACAGGTTCATCCTGGTTTGATTCCTAGCTGGACACCAAAAACCATTACAGGCTGACAAATCTCCAGTGAACTGCCAAGAGGCAAGCGGGGGATGTCAAGGAGAGGCAGAGCTAAGATGGACAAGCCCAGAAACTATATCACTTGGCAATAAAGGAAAGAGCAGGGTTCTCCCTGCTGCTGTCTGTCCATCTCGGTCTCCCTTGGATCTTCCCTTTCTTTTGCATCTCCATAGTCTGGTATTTCACTATCTTCTCTCAGATCCTGACTTTCTCTCACTGCAATGGTGTCTCACTTCTCATGAGGATCTCACCACAGTTGTGCCATCTTTCTTCCCACTGGAGATACTGTTGACACACATGGTCCTTGAAGTGGTGACTCAGAATTCAATTTATTCCAAGTGAGATTTTTTGAAGGCCAAGTAGATTTTCACAGTTGCTAACCTCAGTTGACCTTAAAATTTAGATGGGGGCTTAAGACCAGTAACCAAATAATGGTTCCTCGCTTTCCTTAACTAGGAATAAAGTTGATTACTTCTAATTGGTATACTGGAAGGAGTGGCATAAACTACATGGATAATATTTGCATTGAACAACGATTTACCATAACACACAATGGAAAGCGATTTTGGACTTAAAAATCAATTATTAGAGGAAGAAGAAGAGGGTTAAGGAGAAAGGAACTAGTCTAGAGAAAACCAGGTCCCAAAGTCCACAAATCAGTTAAAGTTGATTCTTTGAAAGTACATGTACATATAAAAGTAAAAGATCTGGTATGTGCAACTTATTTGATCAAACTAGTTGAAGCTATTGAAAGAATTAATTTGTAAAAGTGAAACAGAAGTAGATGTCATATGAGCACACTAGGATTTTCATTTTTTTCTTTTACTTTTCTTTGGTTACAACAAAGTGTTTATGAACGTGTTTTGAAAATCATACATGTTGCTAGGTTTATTGATATCTGATCTGAGCCAAAATCAAAACGCCTGTCAAAAGTCATAAAGCAAAAATCTTGAAAGACGTGGTTAAGACTAGTGTAATAAAAATCTATAGAAAATAAACTTTTTATTTTGTAACTGGACAAAAAATATATATGTAGATCTTAATTGTCTAATTTTGCCAGAACTATTTCTGGGAATAGGAAAGTACTGCTCTGTCTCCACTTGAGAGAATTCTGAATTTTTTGATCGAGGTTCAGCATATCTAAAAATCAACAGATGACTACATTCGCTAGCATTTTGAAAGCAGTCTAAGTAACGCCTGATTTGGAATATTATTCATCTTTTTCACATTTTCTTTCTATAGTAACTATTATTGTAGTACGTAATATAGAGTATATGTTCATCTATATAATATATTCTAATGGAAAAGAGTTACACTGATAGAAACGTTTATGAAAGAACTATTTCTTCTTGTGTTCACAGCCTTGAACTGTTGTTCTTTTCTCCACTGCCAAAGTGTTTCATACCATCTCAGAAAGTAAAATTGTTATTGCCTCTTGGCCTTTTAGTTAAGATCAAAGGAAGAAGTAAAATTGTTTATTTATTTATTTTTTGTTTTAACTAATAGAATGACTTCTTCTTAGGACAACTCTTCAGTTATTTTTTCTTTTACATAAACCATATCCTAAAGACATTTGTTACTGTTGTGAATTCCATACTTCGTCTACTGGGATATAAACAAGGACGGAAGGGAAGGGAGGGGAATGGGGGAAAAAGAATTAAGATAAACCATATGAATTATTTCTAAAGTAGAAAAAAGCTGTTAAGATGCACCAATGACCATTATCTTAAATTTCACTTTCTCTATACCAAGGGTTACACCTGGAAACTGTTCATCATAGCCAAAAACACTGGGCTCCTTGGGATCCGTCTCGTCAGAATGACTAATACAAAGTCACTTCTCTCATAAATCTGCCGATTCGCCCACCATCTGTTATTTGCATTTTTCCAGAAAGTTAAAAAAATACTGATGGAATGTTTTGATTCAACTGCAATTAAATTCACATGGTTTACTCTTAGTTCCCAAGATGACATTTCCGCCAAGCCTATAGTGGGGATATTGCATCAGAATATCTCCTACAATGGGAATTCTAGGTGAGACATCTAGAGGCCAAAGGCAGAACTACTGGAAAGATTCAATTATTGGTATCATTTTATTTTACATCAGTGCTGACTTTTAGTCTGTGAACCTCATCACTGAATGACCATTTTCCTTTCAACTCGTAAGCCTTTATATACTTTAATGTCCAGAATTCCATACCCGTGAGCTTAGCAAGCTTTTTGGATTTACAATAAATTTCTAGAGTGAGTCGTAAAGTTTTCCTATCATCACTATAAAAAAAATGATGTTTCTATTTTAGTGACAATGTGTGCTTATGGAATGCATGCTGCACAATATGTCTAGACAGTTACATAGGGTTTCAAACTTAAACAAATTCAAGTTAATGTCTGGTTAAAACATCTACATTACGTTTTAATGAAACCCAAAGCCCACACATGTGTAAGTCAATTAACAATATTATTCATTCTCAGAAGTACGAAGGTTTCCTTCAAGAACTAGATAGTGTTTAAAAATTCAGAGGTTATGCTTGTGCATGTGAACTTCATAGTTTGAGAGGGAGATTTTTTTTAAAAAATCATCAGCAAGGTTATGTACCATTATATGAAATATTGAAAGTACTATGGCAGAAGGCACAATGTTCATGTAAGGAGCCAGAGACGCTACTTGACAGGGTGACTTTGGAAATCACCTCATCATTGAGCACAATACTTCACAAATAAAAACACAAATCCTAATGAATTAAAGAAGTGTGTCCAGTGTTACAGAGCAACATACAGCAGACAGTAGGGGTTAAACAGATAGAAAATGAAAGCCAATTTGTTTTACCAGACAAAACCAATAACATACCAAGTCTAAATGTCTTGATTTACCTAGTTTGATGGAGAAGAAATGAGATTAGAAAATCTCATAATATTGTCCTTGGTTTACAAATTCCAAACAAGACATGAAATTGGTGATTTTTTTCAGGTTGTTGTATTTTCTAAGACTAAATGGAGAAATACTGTTACAGTGATCTCGTAATTTGACACTATAACAGCAAGAAACATCTATCTCTCTGCTATTTGTTATGCTCTTCCTAGGTAGCTCTGCTTCATTTTATCTTCCCTCCTGGTGACCAGACTAGTGGGGAAGTCTCCCACTGGAAGTACTGCTGGATATAATGACAAAGAAAAGAGAAAAACCATGTAAGCTGTGTGCTGGCTCTTAAAGCTTCTCCTCAGAGAGTTACACTTACATATCTTCTCTGTTCATATAGTGAATCCGAATCATCTGAGTGTAATCTTCTTGTCAAGAAGGGCACCAACTATGAGAGAACAGTAAATATCATGACCACGTGCATGGATAAGATGCTAAAGGAAGTATTTTTTGAGCTGAAGGAGCATAGGCACTCCTGGCAGTCTGGCTGAGCTAACTCCTAACTTGATAATATTCAGGTTGTGTGTACTACCATCTAGTATTATCTCATACTTCCTCTTTTTATTTTTTGAGGTAACCTCCTTCTCTACACTCAGCCTATGAAATTTTGGAATACAATGAAGGCTGTGTGTGACAAATGCACAAGGGACGTACTACAAGGAAAGAGGCAAAACTTTCCTTTAAGATGTCAAATGAGACACGGTTACTCACTTTCACCATTCTAGTCCAGCATAGTGCTAGAACTTCTACCCAGAGTGATTAGAAGAGAAAAAGAAACAAACAGCATCCAGATTGGACAGGAGGAAGTAAAAGTGTCCCTATAGGCATATGACACATTCTCTTATACGGAAAACTCATAAAGACACAAAAAACTAGAACTGATCAATTTAGTAACAAAGTAGGATACAAAATCAACACACCAAAACCAGTAGAGTTTCTATATACCAATAACCAAGTAGCTGAAAATGAAATAAAGATAGAAATATCATTCATAATGGCTACAAAATATATTTTGAAATGAATTAAACCAACAATATGAAAATCTCTACAATAAAAACTATGAAACTCTTATGAAAGAGATTGAAGAGAACACATACACAAAAAGTGAAAGTTATCGCATAGTCTTGGATTGCAAAAATAACTATTGTTAAAATATTTAACCAAAATTATTCACAAGTTTAATGAATCCTGTCAAAATAGAAATAACACTCTTCACTAAAGCAAAAAGAATCCCATAAGGCACTGCAAAACAAACAAAACAAACAAACAGACAAACAACAAAGCTGGAGGCATCATAATACCTGATTTTAAAACATATTCCCTGGCTGTAGTAACTAAAGTAGTCTGGTACTGCACAGAAACCAATAGGACACAATAAAGAGCTTCTAATTAAGTCCTCATATTTACAGACAAATGGCAAAAATGCCAAGAGAAAGGACAGTCTCTTTAACGAATGTTTCTGGGAAAACTTAGTACCAATGAAATGTAATAAAGCTAGACATGGGCTGGGGATATAGCTCAGTGGAATAAGCGCCTGCCTGGCAAGCATGAGATCCTGAGTTTAATCCCCAGTACCACAAAAAAAAAGAAAGAATAAAAAGCGGGACACCTGTCTCTCACAATATACAAAAATCAATTCAAAATGGATCAAAGGCTTAGATTTAAGATCTGAAACTTTGAAGCCATAGAAGAAAACACAGATAAACTTGAGGATATTAATATAGAGTGAAGATTTGGGGGGTAACACCTCAAAAGCACAAGAAGGAAAGAAAAACTAGACAAATTGGATTATGTCTACCTAAAAAAACTCTTCATAGAAAAGAAAACAATCAACAGAGTGAAGAAATAACCTCAAGAGGAGGAAATATTTGCAAGCTATTTATGTGACAAGAGACTAATATCTATAATGCAGTGGTATTTGGTTTACAAACTCAGTTTATTCCCAGATTCTGGGGAAGATGGCCACATTTCCTGTTGATGCAGGGAACATGGCTGTAGTCCCGTTAGTCACCAGAGGTGGAGTTTTCAAAAGAAAGCAAAATTTTACCACACATTTCTGTTTGCAAACCAAATAGTTTTCAAACAGAAGTTTTTATGAGCTGAGGTATTACTAGACATGAGAAACTCAATAGCAACAACCAGATTTTCTGGGCAAATGAATTGAATAGACTTTCCTCAAAGGATAAATAAATGAACAATTTGCCACATCTATATTCAACTCAAAAGCACGAGGAAATACTGTTTCAATCAGATCAGAGTGGCTTTTATCAAAGAGTCAAAAAATAGCAAATCCTGATAAGAATGTGAAGAAAGGGGACTTAAGTACATCAATGGTGGGAATATAAATTAGTAGTGGAAAATTAGTGGTGGGAAAGTTGGACTTCCCTCAAAAACCTAAAAGTAGAACTACCATATTAATTAGAAATTTCACTACTGGCTTTATACCCAAAGAAAAGAAATCAGCATGGTAAAGACATACCTGAACTCACCTTACTGCACAATCAATCACAGTAGCCAAGATGTGGACTCCAACAAAGTGTCTTATCAAGTTAGCATATGAAGATAATGTGGTTTAAATATACACTGGAAAATTATTCACCCAGGAAAAGGATGAATGCCTGTCATTTGTGGAGATAAGGCATTATATGAAGGGGGAATAAGCCAGGCTCAGAAGACAAATGCTGCATATTCTCACTCAAATGTGTAGGCTCAATATGCTGATTTCATAGAAGCAGAAACTAAACACAGTAGTAGTTACCAGAGGATCAGAGCATAAGAGTGAGAGAGGTAAAGAGACTGGCTATTGGATACAAAAAAGTAATCCAGAATAAGTTACAGTGAGGTACAACACAAGAGGGGAACTATTGTTAGAAGTCATTTATTGTATATTCCAAACTAGTTGAAAGAAAGTAGTCTGAATGTTTCCAACACAAAAAGATTCTCAGTGTTTAAGATCATGAATATGCTGATTACATTAATTTTATTATACAAATTGAATATGTGTATCAAAATATCACACAGAACCCTGTAAATGTGTACAGTTTTGTCCACTAACAATAAAAATAGTGAACAAAACAAAATTTTGGTTCCATTTGCAAACTGCATTGGGTGACAAACACGACTGGGGCTGTCTAACCCGCTATTATATAAAGTCTAAACCAGTCCCTGCTTCAAAATTCCTGGGATTGATGGCTGCATTAGAACTGGGTACTTAATCTACAGCTGGTCTAGATTAAACCACTGTATTTTTGTGGGAGCCATGAGTTGATAACAATATGGAAGGAAATTTCTTTCCATCCCGATGTGAACCTTATAGAGTGTGTATAGTCCCCTTAAAACCCAGACCATCTTAAACAAGGAACATTTATTTGGGGCTTTCCAGGAGGGAACACCAACTAGAAGCCTCCACCGTATGATCTGTAATTACTTGAATGGGATTGAAGGTTTCTTCCTTCTTCCTTGATGTAGTAAAAAAAAGTGCTGCTGATTTTGCCCTATATATGCACTTCAGTCGTCTACATGAAAAACCACCCAAGCACATTCCTTTCACCATCCTCTCAGGAGATCAAGGTCTTCTGGCTCTAGAGAATCAATTTAAGGAGACTCAGCAGCCAGCTCATAGTCTAAACCCTCATCACTTAGAGGGAGATATGATGTGTGCCTTGTTGAGTAGCACATCCGATTCCACCAGAGGTACACAGCTGTGGTCCCAGAGCAAATCGCCAAGAGGAGAAGACCTTGCTGATGACAGACCACTAAAAACCAACTGGGTCTGCAAGGAGTCCCGACCTGCGATGTAGACAGAGTCAAGTTCCTTCTGACCGTGTCTGAGCTCTTGAATGGCACAGTCCCTGAAGATAAATCTTCCCCTTCAGCTTTCCAGGTATTAATGCTCTTCCTGTGTTTCTATAGCTACTTATTTAAGTTGTGCTTTCAACATTTGTAATTTGAAATAGGTTAGTAAATACTGCCGGTAAATTTTTTAAAAGAAAACTGGGTACGTTCATGTGAGAACTTTGTAGAAATTAAATCTACAAGGTGTTATGAAGAATTTCAAGGTTTGCCTATTTTTTCTTTGAACATAAGGAAGGCAAGTAAGTCTCCATCTCTCTTCTGATGATCTCTTCCCATGAGGATCTATCTTATTTATTGATTGCTGAAACTTGAAGTCTTTTCGTTTGGGGTGTTATGTTTATGTGATTCTATTGCTTTATCATTTAATTGTTTCAGCTCTGGACTTGCCTGTGGGCTTTTTGAGTTGTGACAAAACAGCTGGTACATGTCAAGTTGCCAGCGTTAACAGCCGCCCGTCACACTCCATTGCCGACCGTGACACCAATGATGAATGCAATCTAAGTTTTAAATGGGCCCATTTTTTAACCTCACAAAATTGTCTTCATGACTTTGAGCTGTCAAGTAAAAAAGAGCATATCCAAAGTAAACTATATCTAATTCATCATTTCTTTAAGACTTCTCATATTGCCTTTTAGCAATAACCAAAAGGTCAGGTAGATTAAAAATAAAGTTTGAGAAGCATTCAAAGAATAAAATACATTCTTAGGGAACCACAAAAAGGGGCAGATTTTAAGAGGGAAAATGAACATTTCATCCAACAATTTCTAGGACAATGGAAAATTGTACTAAATTAAGCATACAATTTGTGTATTATAATGAAGACAAAGAGTAAGAAGTTATAGAAAAGGTAACAAAAATTCAATAGAAATTTATATTATTTTAATTCACTTTCCTACATAAACCATTTTCCATGCCTGATGTCTTAAGGTCACCATAAAAAATTATCATCCTTGAAGATTAAAGCTCAACATTTCTAATAGTTTGATCATTTGTGAATTAAACACCTCATTCTATTTTGTAGGATTTTTTTTCTATAAGAACCTAATTTCATTAAAAATCCTGTAAAAACAATCCATTTCACAAAGCATTTCAAGGTTTGCTTTTTTTCTTCTTTGAACATAAGGAAGGCAAATAAGTATCCATTTCTCTTCTGATGATCTTTCTTACCATATGAGAATAAAAATGATAACTAACTGAATATTTAGTACTAAAGCAAAAGTTAGAATTTGAGTGATCTATAAATAGACAAAGGGAGAAAAGACAAAAATAGATGAAAAAGAAAAAAATTAAGATAAAAATGTGTAGAATGTTTTATTTTACAGAAATATTAGTACCACTTTACCTTAAGCTTCTCATTAAAAGTTAAAGCACTCAAGCTCAAAGCATAAGACCAAACTTCTAGTAACTTTTTAAAGAAATATTGCTAATCCAAAGTGGTCAAAAATAGAAATAATGATGAAATAAATAATACTCTACAGACACAGAAAAGAAAACATAAATCAGATAAAAGAGCCATGATAAAAATTAGAGGGAAACATTCAATTATTAAAATGTTTGCTTAAACTGATAAACTATACTGCCATGAATGTATACCAGCGATGACCATTGCAATGCTGAGTAATATAAAATTGAAATGAGTGGTTGTCAGAAATCACAGAGTGTATAAATCAACTAAAAAGAAACCAAACCTCATTTCCTGTACCTAACCCCTGGACTCTTTCCATGCCAATTAAGTTTTTGAAATGTGTGTAGTGTAATGCACCCTCCTTAGGTAGATTTCACGAGCAGGAGGTCATATGTATACCATGTTAATGCAAACATGGAAACCTACAGTAATTTTTAGTATTTGAAAACTCTTATCACCACTGGGCCCCAGAGCAAAACTGGAATAGCCTCTAAGTTATTTTCACCTTTCTCTGTTCCTTTAGTGCCCACCTTAAGCACCCTTCTGTAATAGGTCCTCACCAAGTCCTCTAGCTTCCTAGTGGAAGGTATACTTTTTAGAGTGCCATTGCATTTCCAAATTTTCCCTTATGCTATGGAGACCTAGTCACAGAGAGACTCTAAAAACCAACAACCGGTTATCACAGTGCTTTTGGTCCTCTGCAAATTTAAGATTTCTTTCTCTAACTTGAATGAGCGAAAAAGCATAAGAAAAGTTGAAAAGAAGAAGTCACCATCCCTGGTGTTGGTAAGAGAGGAAATACTCCATTTTTGTGCTTGGTGTATCGAAAAACGTAAAGTCAGTGTGCTCCTTATTTAATCTCCAAGATGTTCCAACTGATATCTTGATCAGTATGTGAAATAGCAACCAAAATCATTCCATCACTCTGAAATGCTTCAATTTTCCTTCTCATTACTCATTTCCAATAGCATATATTTATTGTTTTTTTTTTTATTATCTTCCCCAGTAGAATGTGAAGCAGATAACATCACGGGAGGTGCTGGTGTTGTTTGTTGTATTCCTAGCCCCTGAAACCTAGTCAAGTCTCTACAAGTGTTTGTGGAAGGAGCGATGAATGAAGGAATTCAGGGAAGAAAGGCGAGAAGAAGGAAAACGAAGTGCAACCGAATAGTGAATCATTTCTCCAGAACGCTTTTGCTGAGAAAACTCCATGCTTCCACATGAAACTAATGAGTTCAATTTTCCACAAGATTTTTGCACCCTTCTTAAAAAACAATTAATTTTTTTGACATTTGAATGCCTCTCTGAATACTCACCTAACAAGAAATCAAAACTAAATTGCTTCCATAGTTGAGACATAGTTACCCTTACTAAGCAATCAGCTTCTTTTTATGTGTTTTATATATAATGCCAAAGAAAATTTCAAGAAAAACAAATTAACTTAAAACATCATAATTATTGGTATTTTTCTGCCAGATGCTTAAAGCAAGCGTCTTTTCTTACATACTTTCTTATTCACGTGAGCTTTGGGTTAGTATTCATGGCATATAAGTTTATATAAACACACTCTGCCTGTGTGAAAAGAAGCAGTGAAGCACATGACATTCAGTGAGTAGCCATCAATTCAGATATTTTATCATCTGTAAAATACGCAGAATTTAAATTTTTATGCAATACTATAAAGAGTTAGAGGAAAGTTAAACTGTTGACATCTATGTATCAGAGTATCTTTCATATAGTACTAAAAGTGTTATTATAGCAATTTCTTCTTCCTAGAAAGATGCAAGTATTTTTATGAAATTATTTGATTGGTGCCCAGAATTTTTATTAAATATCCAATGTCATTAAATAACAAAGAATCCACTTCTCATGGAACATTATCTTGAGGCATTTTATAAATGGGTGCTATTTGCATGTCTCATCTAGGTTAAATAGCATAATATCTATCTATTGTAACCAGAAAAAAAGGCCTTTGGATCTGTATGTCTTCCTAAAGTGGTTCTTTACATTTATAGGTGATGAATAATAAAGTTAAAAGAATAACTGAAATGGTGTTCATATGCAGATTCACATGAGATAGAAGAGGATCTTGAGCTTCAGATAAGGAATTTGGCTTGTCAATTTCTATTTTCAATCTGTCTCACCTTGAGCGGAGTACACAGGTATACTTTAAGTTTCTGGCCAAAGAAACAGGGGGATAAGAAATGGGGGCTCAGTGAAGTCATCAAGTTGCTTATATTTTATTATGCAGAACAAACAGCAAATACAGACTACCTGCTGTGTTATTTAGAATTCACTGTGTACCTCGACTTAACCATGTGAACTCTCAGATGTTTGGCCACTACTGACTTGCAAAACAATGCCAGTTTCATAGAGTGCAATGAGTTGGTCTCCCTGAGAACAAAAGTGAAAGGTGATTCCAACAGTCTTGAAAGGCAGCCTACTCTTTGGGTCCAGTGAGCAGTCTTCAGAATTGTTCTACTGGGAGAACAGTGATCACTGAAACCCTTGGTAGGTTACACTAAGCCTCTACCAAGCTTGTAACTTGTTATCAATTTTCTGGTCAGCTGTTTAATGTTCTTCTCTTAATGAGACATGATTCTTTCAATTACCTAGTCAATGTTTTTTAGAGGATCTACTAATGCTACAGAGTTGGCATCTTATTCGGGGGAAGGAGAGGAAATATGCTTATTTATAAGTAGTATGTTAGATCGCAGTTTGAGTTATGAGAAGTGATTCCCTATGATAAGCGAAGTGGCAGTGAGGGAAAGGAGTACTGCCATTTGAAATTATGTACTTGTTATGACTTGTGTCAAGATGCCCCCCACAAAGCCTTATGTGGCCATAGGTGGAGCCTTTGGGAGGTGGCTGGATCTAAAGTGTGTGATGCTGGGATTAAGGTGTGTGATTACTGAATTAATCCACTGGTTGGTTTGGTACAGTTCTGGGTGTGAGTTGGTACCCACCCCAAAAGCATGTAGCCTGGATACAATGTAAGGTACAGAAAGAGAGCTGCTGTTGAAACTTGCTGCTTGCTTCTTGCTACTTCTGTGTCCCCTGCCTTCTGCTTGCCCTGCTTTGCGCTGGACTATTTCTCCTCTGCAGTACTCTCTGCCAAGCCACCCTATCATAGAGACAACTACGGACTGAAACCTTTACAAACTGTGAATTACAGTACCCCTCTGCCAAGCCATCCTACTGTAGAGACAACTATGGACTGAAATCTTTACAAACTGAATTACAGGAAACCTTAATCCTTTCACGTTAGACACTGGGTATTTTGTCATAGCAATGAGACAAGTAATTAAGACAGTGCTCCAACAAAGTCCTCCTGACAAGGTAACATTTGAGCAAAACTCTGAACCACATGAAGAACTATGTTTGTCTACTACATGAAGAAAGATATTTAATGAGAAGGGAAAGAAAATGAAAATTCCCAGATCTGCCTGAAAGGGATAAGGGGCCTCACAGAAGACTTAGAGGACAGCTGTATATAGAAAGAGACAATGGTACCACAAGACCTGAAGATGTTGGTGCTATGTGTCTAGATGGTGCAGTTAATGGTGAAAAAGTATCTTAAGGAGGGACACAGCACTGTTAATTATTCTACATCTACCTTATTACCCGTGTGGTCACTTCTTGTCTATATCTATTCTACTTTTGATTTTTGATAATAAGATGACTTATTCTTCCTTTTCAGCATGATTCCAATAACATATCTGTCCTGGAAAAAGACTATTTCCTTCTCTTTCTTTCACTGGGTGTGTAATTTGGCAAAAAAGTGACATTTACTAAGGGTCTGTACCTGCAAGTTCTTGTAATAGGAATGCATGTGTGTTTTTATTAATTAGACTACTTTTTAGGATATGAAAATATTAGAGCTGAATAACCTGAGAATATAGAATTTACCAAAAGGCATACAGATTCAACATGTTGAGCAGAATTTCAAACTCAGATATCCATTATTTCATCTTTGTTATTATAGCACAAGAAGAAGAAATTGGTTTATATATTTCCTTGTGGTCAATTTTCCCCTGGCTGATGACTCAATGTACTAATAGAGAAAGTTCCAGATTCAAATGAGGAAAAGGTAAATTGCACTATACTGAAAAACACAAGAATCTCTTCAAACCAAGAAATAGTACCTTACATACTGTGATTGTAATGGCTGATACACTGTGTCAACTTGGGAAGTTTAGAAGCTTAACTAAGTGACTCAGCAGTTCTACATCCAAGGGTGTAGAGGACATGCCCTAGGATAGCTTTTTACACCATAGGATTTTCTGATGGTTGATTCATTACATCAACTGGAGAAGTTTAGAACTTTAACTAAGCAACTCAGCAGGGGGCCAGGGTCCTCACTTTGTAAAAGTCCTCAACCTGTACAAGAGGAAGGTATGGAGATGGTGTGAATGCTACACTTACTCTAGGGTGGGTATCATGCTTACAATATAAGGGAGGGTAAAAAGGCTTGCTCTCTGCCTTTTTACTCTTGTTGCTCTTGCTGTCTTCTGCCACCCTAAACTGTTGCCCATCAGCCATGCCACCCTGCCTTGAAGCCAGCTGATTATGTACTAAAACCTCCACAAACTGTGAGTTAAACAAACCTTCCTGTCCTTAACTTTGGGTGTCAGTATTTTATCTTAATATGAGAGAAAGTAACACAATGATGGCTCCTGGAAGGGAAAGTGGTCAAGAAAAGAGTTTAATCTGCAAGTCTTACTTTATCTCAGGCAGCTCTATTCTAACCACTGATTCTGTTTTTCAGCAAGCTGTTCTTTACTTGATCTGTTCTTCTTTCTTGTCTCTTTCACTTGTTCACATTAGTACATTTTCCCATCTTCTTATATGAACTAACTTGCTAGAATGATCACTGACAGCTTTAAACAAATAAGCCCTTAAAAATTAACTTTGACGATAATTAGACAAATCTCTCTATGAGGAAATTACATGCACAAACACACCAATTATTTAATACACATGCACAAATTGCATGCACAAATTACATTACACAAATAAGTACACGGGAAACTGATGAAATGTGAATAAAATTGGTGGATTGTATCAATGTTAATTTCCCTACTGTGTTATTGCATTAGAGTTATGCAAGATGTTACCATTGAAGAAACTGGGTGAAAGTTATAGAGATTTCTCCATACTACATTTGAATTTGTGTAAATTACTTCCAATTAAATTTTAACTAAAATTAAATCTTAGGATTCAGCATTGAAAATGCAGTAGAAACAATTTTAAAGAGCAAAAATTAGATGAGACATTTTAATGTTCCAGGGATAGGACTTGCTTTGTAAGCCAGTTGGTCCTTTGATTAAATTCAATTAAAAATTACTAAAGGAATAATGAATAGGATAATGTTTCTTCCTTTTCCTTCACCATGTATTTTAGTAATAAAATATTTGTTCACGATAAATTGTTCCCTCTTGATCATCTTCCCTTTTTGTCTAGATTGCACAGAAAGAAATTTTATGTGCATACCTAATGTGCTTATGGAAAATAATAACTATATACTTACTGTTTTTACTTTTACTTGTAATCCTTTCTAAAATCTCCATAGGAAGGAGACGTGAGCATAGGCAATCAATGTGAGTGTGAATTCTGAATTCATCTTCAGAAAAATTAAACGTTTCTACATTTAAGACATAAAGCACTTTTTAACGTGATGTCAGTCAACCCATTTAAATTCTAAAACCACAAGTTGTTTCTTCAACTGGTACCAAAGAACACACACTTTAGTTAAATAAGTAATCTGGATGTCATAAGGGATAATTGTATGTGTGAACTTGCCTGAGCCACAGGGGTCCCAGATATTTACTCAATGTTCTAAGTATGTTTGTGATATATTTTTAAGGGGTGGGATTAATATTTTGATCACCAGATTGTTTGAAGCACATTTTCCCCTTTTATGTTTGAAGCACATCATCCAGCAAATTAAAGGTCCTCAAAAACAAAATGACTGACTTTTCCACAAACAGATTATGTCCTCCCTCCTAACTTCCCTCAGCTGAGACATTGCTGTTTTCTTGCCTGCAGACTCAAAGTGAAACACTGGATCTTCCTGGGTCCCAAGTCTGTTGCCATTTGGACAAGATTTCTGCATCGTGGGGCTCCAGCTTAACAACAGCACATCTTGGAACTTGTTGGGCTCTGTATCTTATCCAATATTATCAATTTACACATCTGCACACTGTATTGCTTTTGGTTTTCTAAATCACCCTAATATAAATGTGTACTATATTTTTTACACTGAAGCATACAGTGTATGTAAGTGTACATATTTACCTCATATTCTAAATATTCTCAAGAATTTTCTCTTGATGCCAAAACATATAAAATGGTTAATTAAAATTAAATACAAATGTGACAGAAATATGATTCCCATCCCAAAACAATTTTAATTTTAAAAGCATAGATATTTTGTGTGAAGTAGAAACAAATGTAGATTTGGTATCATATGTACATGAATAAACATCTAATATATATATATATATATATATATTAGAGAGGTAGAGATATACATGCATGTTTTTACATGCATGCAAAATGAGATAGAAACCAAAGATATTGCCAATTTAAAATATTTGTTCAGATAATATTCTAGATGTATCTGGTACAAATAACAAGAGAACAAAAGAAATTTGCTAGAAATAGAAAACTAGAGAATTAGTTTCAGAATAACAATTTCCTGAAACTGATGGGCTCTTTAAAAACATCAAATAAGGGAGAGTAAGACATGGGGGTTGGGGAACGCCTGCACCAGGTGAACTACAAAGAAGGAAGTGTGATCTTAGGAGAAAGGGGGATAGTTAAAGTGCCCCAAGAGAACACACAGGGAAGTCAGTAACAGGAAGGAGAAGAAACAAAGCTGTTTAAAATGCTGCAGGATCAGACCCCTAATCTCAGTGCACCCACCCCCAAGCACAGCTTCACCACAGAGCAAAGCCATGCAAGACTGCTGGGGCTCACCTTGCTGGAATACTTTGCATATTATGACCTTTCTAAGTGAATGCCAGGAGCCAGTAGAATTTCTTCCTGCTGATCACCATATGTGGGTTGGATTATTAACAGGTTTTTAGTATGTCACAGTGGTGGGACCAAGAGTACTCCTGAAGACTCTGTGGCTTTTTAGCGTTTTAGTTGAGATTTTAGAATACTATGTGAAAATTTTCCTTCCCCTCTACATGTAGCACACTGAGATGTAGGAGATTTATTTATTAGTCTATTTAGTAAGAACTTGAAAGAAGCTTTTTAGAAAATCTAAACAGAGGAAACATCGAATTGCAAAGCCTAACATACTCTGATACACAGCTATGAAGTGCACTTTTTGGCTTTATTTTAAGAAATTCGACTGCTTCCCTGTAGTACCTCCTGAGTTGGAAATGGAGACCGTAACTCCAGGGAGAAATAATCACAGCTCCATGGTTTCCATTACTCAGGAACCAGCAAGCCTGAAAAGAAAGCAGCTTCCTTTCTTCTAGGAGAAAAAAACACCAAAACTATGGCAATGAAAAGCTATTAACACTGGAAATTGTTTTTTTTCTTTTTTTTTTGAGACAGGGTCTTGATATGTAGTTTAGGCTGGACCTGAACTCTCTGTGTAGCCCAGGCTGGCCTCAAATTTATGGCAATCTTTCTACCTCAGCTTTCTGACTGCTGGAAACACAGGTGTGCACCACCAGGCCCAGCTTGCAATTAGAGTTTCAATGAAATGGCTTAACCCACTTCCCCTGGAAGTTCTTATAAACAGAACAGAATGTAAGGTGTCTGTCATAGTGGGGTATGATTCAATATAAAATGAGTGTTCTGTTTTATTATTGGTAATATGAAATCTAAATGAATATGCATGATAGGTCACTTTTACACATTGTATAATTTTATGACTTTGTTTTTCTTTTTTTCTTTTTTTTTTTTTTTGTTTTGGCGGTACTGGGGATATGACTTTGAATTACATATAATTTACAGTTAAACTTTCCTAAGATGGACTCACTTTCTACTGTTTTTACAGTTTCAAAGCTCTCTTCAAAAATTTGTTCTCATCCTGTTTTACCTTCCCACTGTGTAATATCATTCTTGATTACTTAGGGGTTAGATTTTCATATTTATATTTTCATGTTTGTATCTTAACAGCATTAGCAATCCGATTTCTATGTAACAGTCTACATCCTCTATTCTTTCTTCTGCTTATACTTCAAGGACACCTCTTTGGGGAAGGCCCTAATTCCAAAATTCTTTTCCAGATCATTTATTATCATCATGCATTTGACATATGTATACACTCCTTTTGAGACTAAGCTGCATAATGTTGTAGTCTATAATTGGTTTACCTTCTAATCCTCTTATAATAACCACAATGCAAACACAAAAGCATAAAGCATAATGTGTGTTTAAATAGATGCTTAATTATTTATACTTATTTCAAGGTGTTTATCAAGAATTCACTTCAAACTTCAACATCGATGAGCCCTATCATTCGGCTGTTCAGTCATAAGTCTTATTGTCTGTTGACTTCATTCTTTCCCATCTTGATGCATAAACAGAGACTCCACTTTATTTTTCAGAAGATTTAATAAAATAGCCTCCTAACTAGTTTCATGTGTTGAAGAATTTTGTTTCAGACATCCATTTACAAAGTAACTGTCGTTTTCTGTTTTCTGTTGCTAGGACAAGATCCCTCCAACTTGATGAGTTATCAAGAATATGAGATGATTTTGGTATGGCGGTGGAGATGACAAAGTTGAAGAACATGAGGCCCATCTCTGCTAGGCTTCTGGTGAGTGCATCATACTGCAGGAGGAAGAAGTTTGATGGCAAAGAAACAAAACATGAGGAACATCTTGGCTTTATAACAACCCACTCTTTCAGTCACTAATTCAGGTCTGAGAAAACTACACTAATCCCTCTTAATTACCTATCACCTCTTAAATGTCCTATCTCTCAACCCAACACAGTGGCAATCAAATTTGTACATGAGTTGAGGAGAGAAACCATGTTCAAACTACAGCAGTAACAATAGTTATTAGTTTTAAATAATTAATATGTGTTGCTTTCTAGCTAAAAAGGAACTTCCATGTGTCCTTGAAAGATATGCAACCAAAGAGAATGTTGGTAGCTCAGGACACTATGAATTAAAAAATGACAATTGGTCTTAGTACCAATCAGCAAGACTAAAGATAAACCTTGAGAGTAACTAGTCTGCAGTGTTCCCATCAGAAGAAAAACAATGCTCCAATCATCACATAGACAAAGACACACCAGCACTGCAAACACGACTAACTTCTGCCTCTCCTGAATAACATAAGCGATGGCTCCTTTTCTTGTGTTTTTGGTACTGAGTATCAAACTCAGGACCTCACACTTCCCAGGCAGGGGCCGTGCTGCTGAGCTACATCCCCGGATTGCTCCTTTTCTACCACAACTCTCACCCTGAATTAATCTTTCCACTTCCACCATACATTTGTTGATCCAGTTCCAGACTAACCCCTGCCCTTGACAGTTTCCATCTTGGAACTGATTCTGGCTTGCTTTATCCCTCCTTAATATCACCAAACATGATTTCCAGGCTCAAAAATGTTCCTCCTTAATCCCTCTACACAGTCTTTTCAGGTTTCTTCTTGGATATGTTCATCATTACTGGAGCCAAATAAACAAACCTAAATTTGATAACAAGGACTGACCTTGGTGAAGTTTGTTGAACCTGTATGTGACGCATTAAGAACTCTCCCATTGCATGTTATAATACTTTTCCATTCCAATACATTTCCCTGTTCTACAAGGAAAATTATTGTCCTTACTGAGAAATATCACTGATTAGGAAATGTTGCTTGTGGATATAATTTGGAGTTAAGACAAGGTAGCAGATTAGTAGATGTAGAGAAACAATAAAGAAAGTATCTAGGATACTTTGTTCTCCACTCCAAATCTTCCCTTCTAACCTCTGGTGGTGCATTTTAAGACATACACACACCAAAAATGTGCCCTTCCCTGAAACAAATAATATACTTTCTTGGTATTTGATGGTACTTTGTGCATTATCTTACTAATTCTTTTACCACTTCTCCATGTGGTAAATCTTTGGTTAAAATCTAGCACAGCTCTTGATTTCTTGGAAAATGTTTGCAATTACAATATCCAGAAGGAACCACTTTCTCTTCTAGATTCTCAAAGCCCTTTCATGTTAATCAGATTAGTGGGGTATGTATTCATCTCTCTAGATTATGAACCCTTTGGATTTTATGAGTCACAATTTTTATCACAGTTACTGTTACATGGGGTAGTGTAATATATATTTAATGGATTCACTTCAGAGATGCTGGCCTATGTGAGGAAATCCTCAAGGAACTATTTAATAATCCAGGATCCCAAGTGAGCATTTAACTTTGGAAGAATGTCTGAATTGAAACCTAGAAGTAAACTAGAAGTGATAGCTTCTGAAGCCATTTTTGATAAACATATTGTCTGGGATGACAAAATATAGATTCAAATATTCCTTTTAAATACTGAGTTACAAAGGAGATGGAACTCTCTGGAAGAGCAATTCCACCAGTCTATATGATATCCTAATGTACAGTCTTCTCCCACTTAGGAATATTAGTTGGGAAACAATCAGTATAGTCAGAAAAAAAAGTATCTGTTCCTTTCAAAAAATTTAAAAAAACACTAAATTTTTATTTCATTAAAAAAGGGAAAACAGAATTTCATAACAAAACAATAGGAGGACAATAATAATCAATACAGTGTGTATTGTCATCTTCAAAACAGTTACTCAGAGTACAGGATATGCTCATAAAAAATTCCCCAATCAAAGCATGAGCTTTCCTTTTCAATGATAGTGAGATAATATGGGGTGCAACTAGAGACCATTCTCATTAGTGAAATAAATCAGATTTACATGTGTAAACATCATATTTCCTCCCTACTATAAGAACCTGAAAGAGTAAACAAACTCTGAAACGTACAATAGTTGTTGTGAATGGGAAAAGAAATTGCTCAAATAGGAAGGAGCAACTGGGATGAAGGAGGGAAGAGGAAAAAGAAAGAAGAAGAGGAAAAATTATGTATATATATACACAGGATAGCTAGGATAATTGTACTACTAATATCTGTTGATTTATTGAAAGAAACTGTTAATGTATAATTGATCAGTCTTGCATGCTTGTGTCTAGTTATCTGTGCAACTGTTTTGAAGATGACATTATGTAATATAACAACCATTTTTGATATCCTATCACCGTGTTTTGAAATTCTGTATCACTTTTATTGCTCTCTATGCTGTTTTGTTCATGCATTTGTTTTTGTATTTTCACTTTTTAAAATGAAAAACAAAATTTATAGATATATACAAGGAGAGCTGGAATAAGTGTATTGCTGATGTCTGTGGTTTATTGAGAGGAAAAGTCAATGCTTAAAATTTTCTTTTTTTTCTTGGCCAAGTTTGCACCCTTGAATTTAGTAATCAGAATGACTGACCTGAAAACAATATGCAGTATAAGAATCATTGTTGAACTCCTACCATCTTGTATGGTGAAACTGCATAATTTCCAATGTTTTATTGTTTTTTTTACTTGTTACTGTCTTTGATTGTTTGATCAAGCTTACATTCTTATGTCTAATGGAATGAGCAACTTCATTGAAGGTAACAGTATGTAATATAGCAACCATTGTAAATTTCTATCATTTTGTTTTAAGGTCGTGTATCATCTTTATTATTTTTGTCTTGTTTTGGTTCTGTCTTCATTGTTGTTTGGTCAGTTTTTGATTTTTAAAATAAAAAAGAAAGGAAATAATACACTAATATTCTTGGTCTTCTAACTTCACAACTCTGCAAGATTCTATTAGTTAGATTGAACCACATAAAATTTTAATTTTCTTTAGAGAAAACTTATCAAAAATTATCAAAGCCACATAGTCCAAAGCAGTGCACATGTCCTAATTCTGAATTGGGCTGTGACAACTGAGAGGATGAAACTGTAACTTCCTTTTGCTTTACTTTGGATCATGTGTTTGTATTATGAAAATTGGACTTGGTTTTCCTTATCTCCTTAGCAACAGATACACACATTGTTACATAAGGAGGATTCTACCTGAAGGTGATGAATCCTGACTACAATATTTGCTATTTACTTTTCCTTGTTTCAAACTGATAATTTCCTGAGAATGCTGCTTTCCTAAACCTCTCCTTGAAGACATTAATAAGGCTAAAGCAATCAGATTGCCTGGGGTGTAGTTACCATTGTTAGAGACTTCTGTTGTCCTGACTTCGACCTACAGGGATAATTTTTGAAGTTTAAAAATTAGATCTGACCATGATACACAATGTCCTTTGATGCTGTGAGGCTCTCTTAGATCATAGTGAACACAATAAAGTCTTTTTTAAAAATATCAAGTAGTCTTTGTCCTGATTATGAATCACTTAAAAAACATGGTGATCCCATAGCACAGATGCTGAAAATGGGGTTGTAGACAGCTTTCGGGGAGCTCATCCAGCAAGGCTGATAAACTTCAGCGTCTTAAAATTCCTTCCCAACAATATTTGTAACATTAAGTGGTAAAATTTAACCGGTTTTGCAGATTTGATTTCCAAATCAGATCACTTATGATAACAGCATACAGAAAATCCATTATCATCTAGAAATTGATTGCCTTGCCTCTTTGGTATCCGTATAGTTACTGTACAGACATTTTTATTAGGTTTCCCCACTTCTTTGTCCTTTCCTACTTAGAAATCCTTGGCTTTGGTGCTTCAGTTTACTTTTCCATTGCTAATACTTACAATTTGAAAGGGGAGAACAAAGTTTGCATAAGCAAGTAAGATGGTTGAAAGAACAGAGAGTCCTAAATCACACGTCCATGGAAAACAAGCAAACAAAACATCCACATGCAGTGCAAAGATAAAAGATAAGCCTTAATTACTGTGTAATCACATGAGCTGCCAGTACGTCGGCTGTCCATAGGCCACGCTGGCACATTTTTGTAGGCTCATATACTTAAGGATTTTTTGAAGAGCTTTTAAAATGTAATTTCTAAAGAATAGTTTTAGATCACACAAAGCTTGAGATGACAACACAGTTATCACATACCGCATGCATTTTCCTACTTCACAACATCTAAAATTAGTATAGTACTTTTTCCAAGTTAACTTACTGTTAACTACCATGCACACTGTATTCAAGCTTTGCTAAATTCTTTCTTTATGTCAATATTTTGTTACATACTGTTGTTCCTCCTAAGGCTGAGGTTTGCCCTGACACTTTCTAGGACTTTTGTAGGTTTTGAAAAAATTTTGAAAACTCTGGATCAGTTATTTCACAGCAAGTTCCTTGATGAGAGTTTTCTGCTGTTTTTCTCAAGACTAAATTGCTGCATTGGAGTGGGTAAGAGTCTCAAGATAAAATGTTGCTACCAAATACTGATTTAGCTTCTCACTATTGAGTTGGACCTGATTGCTCACTGAGGCGGAGACTAGCAGATTTCCCCAGTGAACATTTTCTTCATGGCTTAGATGTCTTAGCCCAGTTTGTGCTGCCATTAACAGAATGCCATAGTCTGGTGACTTTAGAGAGAACAGAAATGTATTGAGTCTGTGAAGGCAGAGGTCCAGGAAGCAGTGTTTAGCAAAACCTTTCTTGCTGCACTGCCCTTCAGTAGCTGAAAGTAGAAGGGAGAGAAGAAGGGAAGGAAGCAGGAGAGAGAGAGCTAGGTGGGGCAGTACTCCAGCTTGTCTTTTTATAAGGAACTCATTCCTGTAATAGTGACATTAATTCATTCATGAGGGCAGAACTCTTATGGCCTAATCACTTCTTAAAGTTCCAGTGGGAATCAAGCTTCCAGTAAAGCAGATTTGGAGGAGACTTTCAAACCACAGCTGTCGTCACTCTCTGTATCTGCCCTTTAGAAGGCAGCTGCCTCATGCAGCCTATACATAAGGCATAGGGAGTCAAGTGAGGGGTCCTACTGGACACAAAGTGCCTGCATAAATTAGATGCTTCTGTACAGGAGGCTGGTGTAGTCTCTTCTATTAAATTTTACTGAATAATTTAGGGTAAAAGTTTAGATTTATGGGTATTTTATACTGATTATAATAGAAATATACATTATTTTATTGTTAAACTTCTTTTAGCATTTCAGTTCTGTGCGTCCCATTGGATATATATATATATATATATATATATATATATATATATATAATATATCTCTATCATATATAAATATGGATAGATATATTTTAACATATTATATTGCATTATATTAATATATTATAATAAATGTATAATAGTTATATATTTATGTGTATTATACCTATCTAATATATATATATATATATATATATATATATATGATTCTGAAAGACAATCCAGGCCCATATTATTTATCTCCTGACTTAGTCCTAGAATTAATGATTTCTAAAATGATCTTTCTTCCTGTTGGAGATACTGGATTCAAGTTGTGAACACTAGGTTTGCTTAATATAATGAGGATATGGTTGACTTTAGGCTATCTTGGCTGAGAGGGAAATGTGTAGGCATACACTACCCTATGTAGTTACATATATATTACACACACATCTATCTATACATACATATTTGATTTTTAAATTTTATATTTTATTTTAGTATGTACACATACAGTATATAAACATATCCAAGGAAATATATAGAATTTGTTTTATGTGTAGAAACCTACATTTTCTCTCTAGTACCATACACATTTCCATAGTGATATCTGTGTATTTCTGTTCAGTTAAACGTGTTTATTCTGTTGCTGCCAACTGTAATCTATTATGGACTGGGTTATTCTAGCTTTCTGCTCTTGCTCATCTCTGTACTCCCACTCCAGCATCAGAGATCTGACTTCCATTAACTGCCATGTATTTAATTAATACCTCAGGTCTGGTGTTCGTTTATAATGGTTTCCAAATTGTTAACTGGTAGCTTATGGGAAACCACCTTATCAAATACAGAGCAGTGCTTATGTACAGTTATGTTTGTCTTTGTAATCAATATTAATTCCCAGAAGCAGTCTTTTCCAATAAGTTATTCAAGGAAGTTACAAAATATGTATTTGTTATGGTCATATACTTTTGTTTTGATCTTTCTTCCATTCAGTGATCCTTCAACCTGTTAAATGGTGTTTTCAATATACATTTTATTAAGGTTATTTTTTTTCTCTCTAAAGGTCTGTAGCTTTTAACAAATACATGTCATTCTGGCCTACAGGACAGTTTCACTGATATAAGAACTCCTTCAGTTAAGTCACCTCTTCCCTACAAAACCCTGCCGGTTGCTTATATTTCTATTTTTCTATAATTTTACCCTTTCTAGAATGTCATATAAATGGCATCATGCTATACAAAGCCTTCTCAGAATGGCTTTCTGGTCCTAGCAATATGCCTTTAGAATGCACCTCCTTATTTGTATGGGTTGGTAGTAATTTTGTTGGTGGTGGTAGTGAATAATATTCTAAATTGTGATAGGTACATCACAGTTTGTTTAATAAACATCTTAAAAGTATATCAAAACTTCTTTAACAATTCTTTTTAATCATTCATGTGCATGATCCTATGGGGATAAGGTTTCAGATCAGTTGGGTAAGTATCTATGGGCACAATTACTAGGTCATATACTAAGATTGTTTCACAGTGGAACAAAGGGTCAGTCTCCCAAATTGGATGTACCTTTTCCATTCTACTAGAAATAAATGAGAATTCCTGTTCCTCTGCTTTTCTGCCACTGGTTATTCTTAAGCTTTTCAAAATTAAAAGTCATCACAATAAGTTTATGGCAGTATGTTATTTTTTCTATAAGAAAAGTTACACTGAACATTTTTGTGTATTTATTTGTCATCTGTACTTTTTTAGGAACAATATCTTTTCAGATAATTTTCCATTTAAAAAATCAGATTGTGTGTCTTCTAATTAAGTGTTCTCTACGTATTTTATGTACAAGTTCTTTGTCACAGAAATATTTAACTGATATCTTCTCTTTGGTCATATATATTCTTATTCTCTTAAAAGGGCCCTTCACAAGTTGAATTTTTAAATTTAACAAATTTCAAATTACTGCTTTTTATGTCATGGGTAGTGATTTTGTATTTTATCTAACAATTTATAATCAAATCCAATATCAAGTAGATTTTCTCATATATTTTTCTAAAAAGTTTATTTTTGTATTTACATCTCTGATTTTTTTTCAGTTAATGTTTATTTAATATGAAAAGCTGTGTCTGTATTCATTAACTTTCACTTTTATTTATTCATTTATTCTTGGCAGGTGGACTTCTTATCTTACACTTCAGGGTCACTTAATGGAAAAACTATATTTTTCTATTGTATTGCCTAGACAACTTTATCAAAATTATTTGAACATATTCCTTGAGTCCACTGCTTTAAATGTTTATTATTCCATCAGTACCACTCTGTCTTGATAATTGTAGCTTTAGAGTACATCTTGAAATGAAGAATTATTTAATCTTCCAACGTATTTCTTCTTTCTCAATATAACACTTGCTATTCTAGTTCCTTTCTTGTTCCATATTAATTTAAGAGATCAGTCCATTGATATCTACAAAAGATGCAGGGGTTTTGATTGCAATTGCATTTGTTCTGTTAAGCAATTTGGGGAGAATTGATATCTAGATATTTAATCTTCCAATTCATGAAAAGGAATTTATACAGATTTTCTATGACTTGTTTCACAAGTGTTTTGTAATTTTCTAGAAATATTTCTTTTTTTTTTTTTTTTTTTTGTCTTTTCAAGGCAGGCTTTCACTATGCAGTTCAGGCTAGCCTTGAACTGACTTTGTAGCTCAGGCTGATCTCAAACTCACAGGGATCCTCTTGCCTCAGCCTCTCAAGGGATGAGAATGCACCACCACACCTGGTTCTAAAACTATCTCTTGAACATAATTTGATATACTTACACTTAAATACATCTTTTGATAAAATTGAAAGTGCTACTTTCTCATTTCAATTCTGCTTTGCAGGGTTCCTACATAAGGAATAATGAACCTTAGTATATTGATCTTTTGTTCTACACCCTAGCCGTATTAATGTACTAATTCAAGAATATTTATGTTGGTTGTTGTAGATTTTCTGTATAGACAATTTTGTTATTAACAAATGTAATTTTGTTTAAAAATCTGTATTTTTATTGATCTGAGCTATCAATATGGAATAGAAATGGAATGACAACATTCTTCTCTCATTTCCATCCTTAGCTAGAAAACACCCAACTTGCCAATATTCAATAAGATGTTACCTGTATTTTGTGTAGGTGGGGAAGTACCCTTCTATTTCTAGCGTGCTAAAAGATTTTTCATGAGAAGACGGATTTTCTCAACTCATATTTTGTTACCATGGATCTAGTCATACGATTTTGTTCTTTGTTCTGGTGAGTGGAGGACACCAGTTATTTCTGAACGTTGATCTCCCTTTTCACACCTGGATAAATCCTTCTCCGTCATGGTGTGAAATCCCTTTGTGCATTGTTGCTCGTATCACGCTGAACATTTTGTCCCTTATATTCATGACAATTTCTGCTCTACAATTTTGTTTTATTTTGATTTTGTTTTAAACATCCTTATTTCATTTTGGTGTTAGTCTTTTATACTTAGGAAGTAAACCCTTTGTTTATATTTTATAGAAAAGAATGTGGAAAATAAGTAACTTTTTTTCCCTTAAATATCTCATGTTAAAGGCAAAAACATACAGGCCTAATAAATTACTTCGTTAGTGTCTAAATAATTAGTTTAGGTATTTTTCAACTACGATCCAACTCAGATGGTCTCCTTTTCTTGGGTAAGTTTTGGGATTTTATATCCTTCAAGGAATTTGTTCATTTCATTTAAATTACCAAATGTATTAATATAGAGTTGTTCATAGTGTTCCCATATTTCTCATAGAGCTCTTTACTGGACACGGGGTTTTCAGTTCCATTGATTCTCATTCTGGTCACTTTTGGCTTATTTTTCAATTCTCCTCTCATTTCCTAAGGTCAAAATTTATTTATTTTAATATCTTTCTTATTTTGTTCTTGGCTAAAATATGTGTTTGATACTCTAAATGTCTTCCTAAGCACTATTTTCACTAACTTATCTGAATTTTGCCAAGTTGCTACTTTTATATTTTATTGAGTTCAAGACTTTTTCTTGAGACTTGTTTGACTCAGATTTTGAGAAGTGTTATTACTGAATTTCCAAAATACCTGGCAGTTTTACAGTTCCGTTTCTTTATTGATTTCTTGCTTAATTTCACTGATGTCTAAAAATATGTTTCTTTGATTTTTATGCATGTCAAATGCTTAGAAACATATTCGTGGTTCGGAAGGTGGCTTGAGAGATTGTACCACGTGACCTTAGTGAACACTGCACGTCAGCTTTGAAAGGGCTAATGATCTGCCTTTGTTGGAAGGAGCAGTCTGTAAGTGAGAACTAAAGGAAGTGAACGGGTAGTGCTCCTCAGGTTTATGTATCATCATGAGGCTTCCACCTGCATCATCTGTCATTTTTTCGTAGGACAGTGTTAAAGCCTCCAGGTGTAGCAGTGCATCTGTCTAAGTCTGCATTTAGTTGTATCGGCTCTTGCCTTGTGTAGTTGGATTTGTCTTTTGCTGGATGCCTGTGTGTTTAGGATACATAGGGTCTTAGAGAACTGCCTGCCTTTTCATCAACTTATCTCTGATTACCTCTGCTGTTCTGAAATCTGTTATATCTCAAGTTAGCACAGACATTGAGCTGTTGTTTGGTAAACATTAGCATCTATACTTCTCGCTCTTTATTTTCAACCCTTAGCTTCATGCTTAGTTTCTTTTACTCGATATATAGTTAGGTAATTTAAAAATCTCTTTTGCTAATCTAACAGTTAGAATATTTACTGATGTAGTTAGTATTTATCATGTTTGCAAATGCTTTCAATCTATTCATGGGCCTTTTCCTTCCACGTAATCTTCTTTATGCTGTCCTAAGGTTTTAGGAAGAATTATATAGGCTTCTGGTTTATCTAGATGATCAATTATTATTTTTTAAAAAACAATGTTTGGCTGAGAGTCTAAAATATAGACAGAAATAGATGCAGTGCACTAGTAATGTCTTACTAATGTCAGTCTACCTTCAAATGAAGATATTCAGCTTTCCAGGTACTGTAGGCACTTCATGCCAGGGTATTCCAGATTCATTCCTTTTGATGGAAAGTTGGTACATTAGATGAAAATCAATGTAATCTAAATATACAGAGGATAAGCAGGTAAATCTTCAACCTTATCAATACATGGAAAACTGAAAGGTGACTGCTATGGTTGATACACTGTGTCAACTTGGGGAATCTAGGAGTTTGGCTGAGTGACTCAGGAGGAAGCCAGGGTGCTTACTTTGTATACATCCTGAGCCAGTGGAAGAGGAGGGCATGGAGATTGTGTGAGAGCTACATGCTCCCTGGATGGGGGTAGGTGGTTTGCAATGTAAGGGAGAAAAAGAGGTCGTTTGCCTCTGCTATTCCTTCTTTTTGCTGGTTGTTTTTCCTGTGCTCTGCCTCCATGAATGTTTGCCCTGTGCCATGTGCCACTCTGCCTCTGAGCCAGCCAAGTATGGACTGAAACCTCCACAAACTGTAAGCTAAAGAAACCTTTCCTTCCTTCATTTTAGGTTTGGGTATTTTGTCTCAGCAACGAGAGAAAAGTAACCAAGACAGTGACAAAGTTCAATAATTATTTATAATAAAAAACAAGAATGAAGGAATAGAAAATTTATTTGATTTACCAAAGAATATGCCTAGAAAATGTAAAGTTGGTGTCATATTTCATTGTCAAGGACTGAATATTTCTCTGTAAAATCAGGAGGAGTACAGCACTCATGATATCTGCTCTCAATCACTGCTATTTAACTTAACCAAAAATTCCAGCTAGCAAAACAAGGGGAAATATAGAAAAAAAAATACATTCAAGTAGACACACAGCCACAAAGACAGATAAGGAGGGAGGGGAGGGGAAAAGAAGAGATTAGAGGAGAGTTGTCCCAACCTGGCAAAGGTGCTGAAAAGCCAGGTCTATATTCATTGCTGTTGTGAATGAAAAATAGTTCAGCTACTCTGGACAATAATTTGTAAATGTTGTTTTAAAAAACCACTAAAAATACAATTACTGTAAACTCAGCAATTGCACTTCTGAGCCTTTATCCTCGCTCAAAAATCCCCTCATGTTCACACAGAACTTGCATGCTATTTGTCAAGAAAGCTTTATCTCAAGTGTAAACACCTGAAATAGCACAAATGCCTCTCATCGGTAGTTCATCTGTGTCATAGCCCTTTAGCAATAAAAAGTTCATAATATCACTATATCTATATCTATCTATATCTATGTATCTATCTATATCAGTTTAGATGAATCTTGAAGGTCATTATGTTATGAAAAAAAGCTAATCCCAGAATGTTGCACATTCTGTGACTTCAATTATGTAATATTCTCAAAATATTATTAATATTCTTATATAATATTCTCATTATTATGTAGAGAGGAAAAGCATAATAGTGGTTAAAGGGGGTTAAAAAAAAGGGGCAGTGTCTAAAATACAGAAGTAAATAGATTCAGTGCACACAGTATTAAGAGGGAGCAAAGGAAAAGCTTGTGTTGATGCAACAGTTTTTGTCTTGATTGTGCTGATTCATGACTGTGTAATGTGATAGAATGACATAGAATTGTCAAACACATCGCACCAATCGCACCAATGCCAACACTCTATTTTGATCTCCTAACTATTGACAAATGTAAACCTTGGGAACAGAAACTAAGAATACGTGGGATCTTTCTGTAGGCATTATTTTGCAATTGGTATGTATTTTAAAATTAAAAGTTTAAAGGAAGTTGTGAAACATCTTTGTATGAATTACTTAGGCTTTAAAATTATTTAACCTTCACTTCAATAAATAGTTTTAAATGCTTTGTGTGCTAAGGGAAGGAATTCACCAGGCAGTAAGGTAAAGTTTCCCCGCCTATGGGACATCCCTTCTAGCTGAGGACACATAAAATAAGTGAATAAATTTATGCACACTATGCTCAGTGATGAAAGATCCTATAAAAGAAAAAAGAAATGAAATTGGGGGATCAAGCACAACGAAGGCTGGAGACCAGCTCTCATAGCCAATATGATCAGAGCAAGTCACTGGAATAAAGTATTGATCGGAGCCTTGAAGGAAATATTCAGGAAGGCATCTGGATGAGAACATTCTAGGCAGAGGATTTGCAGATATATTGTCAGAGAGGAGGTTCCTATGGTCAAGCTGTGAGCAGGGCTTGCAGCAGGAACTGGAAGTAGAGACAGGAGCATCCAGATCATGAGCCACTGGTGAGAAATTTGGGTTTTACAATAAACTGGGAACTCCTTGGAGGATTTGAGAAAAGTGAAATGGTCTGATTTAGATTTTAAAAGCATCATGTTAGTTTTATTATAATAGACTGTAGAGGGCCTCATATAAATGGATTAGCCCAAGAAAATAACCTCTCAATCATAAATACATTCTTGTGGATAACTATATGGAAATTTGATTTTTTTTTGAGACCTTAAAACTCCAGTATTAAAGTCCTTTGTCTCTTATAAAATGTCAAGGCATATCTATTTAAGTTCTTTGGTAGAGAATTTCTTTGTAATGTGTATAAATATATTTAATCTCCACATATTCAGCTACTTGTAAAATAACATAATCCACATATGAAACATTCCTCTTTGTGCTTTAATTATTTTTATATTATTTATTGAGCGAGCATATACTTATGTGGCAGAAACTAATATGTGTTCTGTAAGAGGTAAACGAGAAAAGATTTCAGTTCTCCCTTTCTTTACTTGCTTGTTGAGGTGATTGATACACATGTGTGAGGGAGGGAAGAGATTGTATATCTACCAGGAATAGGAATGAGCTATGGTGGAAGAAAGAAAAAGGACCATGCACTTTGGGAAGGAAACAAATCATATCCAATGATTTCCCAGGTGATTATTAAGGCTTCTTTGTGTGAATAAATTTTAGCTGACTCATTTTTTAGATTTTACAGTTGTTATCAATGCTTGACTTTATTACTGTGTTCCCTAAGTTAAAAAGTCAGACTTGTCAAACCAAACAGATTTGGTTTTTGTAAAAAAAAAAAAATATGTACAAGTAGTGTAGTTCATCTCTGAAAATTGGAGTTCCTCAAAGAGGTTTGGGGTGGATCTTATATCATTTTCTATGTCTGTATGCAATTGAAAGATCCATATAGAGAATGACAGTGTAATTATTAAGAAAAATGAGTGTGAAAATAAAAATCATGAAGAAGTCATTTGGGCCTTTTGTTCTTTTAAGTCATGCCATGAGAATTGAATTTTAAAAAGATCACAGCATAAATAAATTGAAATAGCTCTCAAATCAGTAACTGCAATGTTTCCATGAGAAGCTTAATTTAGAAAATCTGCTTGCCAAAATTCTTTACTAAATAGTCATTAGCACTTCCAAGGATTTTGCCTTAAATTTGAGGACATATTTAATTTCCTTTACCCTTTTCCTTCTATTAATAGAATGTTGGAGAGAAAGGTGAAAAGGTTAAAATGCCTAGTCAAACTTCTATGTCTGAGAAATACAAATTTAACATTTAAAAATAGATGGAATTTGATGTAATTCTGCTTGTTAAGGGATTGAATTTGAAATAAAAACATGGTTTCTGTCGTGCTTCCCTGACATGGGTTTGCTGCCCAATAATCCCAAGACCTTATAGGCTTTATGGTATGTAGTTAGAAAAATGTGTACCCATAATCCTGATCTTGAAGCTGCTCATACCAAGATGTATGCAAGGTTTAATAATACTATGCTGTTTATACTTGTCAGTACATGTGCAATATCTTAAACACACATGATCAGGAGTCTTCTAACATTGTACTATATTTGAGCCTATAAACATCTTAACAATTGACTTATGTTTGTTAGCCTGTTGCCCAAATGGTCCAAAACTGAAACTGAAATGTTTGTTTAATTCAATGTTTATTTTGTAAATAACAGAAAGAAAATGAACTGTTTCATAGAGACTCCTTTAATTACAGAGATTGAATAGATGGCATCCTATGAAAACAACTTTTTTTGCAGTTTAGAAAGAATTCAGTATTATCTAACTAGTGTAGACTGGAAATGAAAGCTTTGTTTACCAATATTCTCATTTCCCATATGGTCTTTCCTTCTAAAAGAATTACCTAATAGTTACTGACCCCCTGTTTACTTGTAATATGCTGCAGATACCATAAATCTAAAGAGTTTTATAGATGAAATAGTGGTCCCCAAATCCTAACATGTACCTTGATCTAGATTACAAAAGGAAAATAAAGTAGACTTTCAAAACTATCAGTTATTCACAGTGCTTTACATGGGAAACAATTATAAACTCAATGTACTTCATGAGGCTCATGGAGGATATTATTTTAGACTTTTGGACACTATGTTCTTTGGTAGGTCACAATGACATGAGTAAAACAGCCTAAATGACTAATAGAGATGTCTTTGCTGCCTCTGTGCATATTTCTCAGTGTGTTATGCTGGGTTTGAAATTCAAGTTCAAAACAAAATCTGCTTTTGATTAGGAACAAGTAAGATGTTTGCTTTGTTTTAGGTACAAACCTTCATCCCCAACCCACTCCACTCTGCTTTCTTAGAACTGCTGGAACCTAAGCTTTTGTGTTTATAAAGCTCGGAGAAAAGTATTACGTCATTTGTGTCATAGTTGTCTTGGCCAAGTAAGAAAATAAAGCAAACAAACCTAGAAAATAATGAAAGTCAAAATTACTTGACCTCTTTGCTCACCATTTGGTTATGCTCATTCTGGAGAAAACAGTGGGTTTTTTTCTGTTTAGTATTTCTGGTTTTATTTATTTTTTATCAGTACACGTTTGCAGTACATAATGCTTGCATTCCTTGTGGAAAGTTGGTACATGGACATAACATATTTTAATTCTTTATTTCCTCCCCTTTCCCTTCCCTTCCTCCCCTTTCCTTTCCTCTCTCAATCCCCTCTGCGTTTGAGCAAGATCTATCTCTCTATTTCCCATTATATATCTTGTATTTTGCTCTTTATTTATAATTTGGGTTTGTCATAAATGAGAAACCACACAATATATAAACTTCTGAGTCTAATTTGTTTCACTTAACATTATTATCTCAAGCTGCATCCACTTTCCTACTAACAAACTCAAGTTCATCTCTCTTTATGGTGCAGTGGTGCTTCATTGTAAGTGTCACATCTTCCTTATTCATTTATCTGTTGGTAGACACATAGGCTGCTTCCAAGATTAAGTATTATGAATTGTGCTGCTGTAAACGCGGATATATATGTATCACTACAACATGTTTTCTTTAACTCTTTCTGGAAATTAGCTAGAAGGGAAATACCTTGGCCAAATGGAACTTCCAGTTTTAGAAATGAATACTGATATCCATGGCAGTTGTATTGGTTCTCTTCGCACCAGGAACATAACAGGGCCCCTTTTCTCCTGCGGCCTTACTGGTGGTTTTCATGGGATTTCTTGATGATAGTCATAATTTCCGGAGTGACATGGAATCTCAGTGCTCTTTTCATTTGTATTTCTCTACCAGCCAGTGATGCTGAACATTTCTTCATGTATTTGTTGGTGACTTGTTCCTTTTCTTCTCCTTTTCCTTGACATTGTCCTTCCTCTTCCCCTTCTCCTCTCTTTCTGTGAACTATTGAAATGTTTATTCATTTCACTTGCCCGTTTTTTGATCAGGTCCTTTGTTTGGATGGGTCTAATACTTCGAGTTGTAGATGTTAGTCCTGTAGCCGAGGAAGATCTGGGAAAGTTTTGTTTGCCCACTCTGTAGGCTGTCTTTTCACTGTGTGAGTTGTTTCTTTTGTGCTGAGGAAGCAGTTTCATTTCATATGATTGTATTTGTTGCTTCTGGTGCTATTTCCTGTGTAACTGGGGTTCTGTTCAGAAAGTGCTTGCCTACACCCATGATTTGAAGAATTTTCTTCCAGCATATTAAGTGTTTCTGTTTTAGCATTTAGTCCTCGGGTTCATTTTCATTTTGTTTCAATACCTGTTGAGAGTTAGGGGTCTAGATTCAATCTTCTGCATGTGGATGGCCTGTTTTCCCAATACTACTTATTAAAAGAAGCTATGTTTCCTTCAGTATATAATTTTGGCTCCTTTGTCAAAGATCAAGTAGCTGAATATGCTTTGGGTTGTTCCTGCATCCTCTATTCTTTCCCATCATCCTCCTGTCTGTTTTGTGTTCCTACCATGTTGTTTTTATCACTATAACTTTGCACTGTTTTAAACGTTGGTCTTCATTTCGAGTAGCAATTTGCACTGAAATGGTGGATGATTGATATTTATGCATTCATATTGTGCTAACTGTGTCAGTTCTCTCAAATTGCAATGTAAGCAAATGGTGAAAGCCTCTTGTTTGATTAAATCTTGGATTTGAGATGTGGTGTGAAATACTTAATTGTCCTTCAAACCTGATCTTCTAGCCTGTCCCACCACACAAGCTTTTCAAACCTCCTACCATCACACAGCATGGAGCTTGGAAAACTGGCTCTGAAATTTCAGCTTGGAGTAAAACGTGTTATTTCTTATTTCCTTTAGAGGTTGCTAAACTGTTCCCATTTCTATCCTTCTGTCTGTATAACTGTGCATGTGGTCAATCCATATTTAACGTATTTAAAGTGAGTTTCAAAACATTTTTCTTGCCTCCTTCCTGCCTTTGCTTCTCCTTTTCTTCACTACCCTCTCTCCTTGTCCTTTTAGCTCATGTTAATGGCATAGTGGGGGGAAAGCAGAGTGTGCACTACCTGAAGCTTTACAAGCAAGATCCCTTTCTGCCTCCATCTGGGTAGGATGTTTTCCCTAACTCTGACCTCTCCCTTGTCCACTTGGTGCCCTGCAGGGCTATAGAGCTACAGTCCCTTATTGTCATCAGCTACTAAATATTATGAGATGTGCATCATTTATAACTTCTGTTGTATTTTCCTGCACTTGGTCTTGAGGACCCTTTCTCGGGAGAGGCTCTAAAATCTAACCATGTGCTTCTAGGGCTCCAAAGAGATTTGGCTGTGGATGTTTACAGCATGTCTTTCACTGGACACTTCTGTATCCTGGCAGAAAGCCTAATGCTTGAGTATCTGATTTGTGACCAACTGTCCCTCTCGTAGGAAATTTGTTTATACTGGCAGATGTCCTGTAGCTGTTATCTCATCTGTGTACAGCTTATTCCTACAAGATAACCACTGTCTAGGAAAATTCTATCCTGGAAAAAAGTTAGTTTGCCAGGCAGCAATCAGGTGGGAAACAGTGGAGGAGCAAAGCAAAATACATGAAATTACACATGCTGTGCATTGCACAGGTCTGGGAACCTCACAAGCCGACGTGAAGAGACAGGACAAGCACGTGGTATGTGGAGGGAAAGGTCCTGCGGGCCACCACCTCCACTGCAGACCCTGGTCTCATGCACTCGGGTTTCCTGGAGGAAGCTCTTCTAGGTGAGTTGAGAACAAGTTAGCACATGCTCCAGGGAGCCACACTGGAGTGTTTTGGCATTTATTTAATAATTAGTATGGGACATATGAAAAATCTGCTTGGAACAGATTTAAAGAAGAAAGTGGGAGGAATTTTGACCTAGAAGAATTTTAGTTATATTAATAGATGTGTAGTTTAAAAATTTTGTTTTATTAGTACATGTTTGTAGTGGACGGTGATTACATTCATTATGAAGAGTTGGTATATCTGTATGACACATCTTAATTTCTACTTGCTTTTTCTCTCTCCACCCAGCATCTCTTTCCTTTGGTCTGCTTTTTAAAAAAATATCTCCTGGCTTCTTTTCTTTTATTTTAAAGAGCAAAAGATAAACAGCAATGAAACCAAGATTCAAAGCGGACTTGTAGGACAGTTACAATAGTTGATACATTGCATATTGCTGTCTTCTTCACAGTAATCAGAGTGCGAGATATGTGCCTGATATCCTGTCTAAACAGTATTAGCAGTTTCTTTATCTTTCACAGTATCTATTTTATTCACGCTTTCAGGTTCTTATACTAGTGAGATAATACTGTGTGTACACATGCGGGTCTGATTTATTTCACTTATGAGTATGATCTCTACTTGTGTCCATTTACCTATAAAAGCCTCAAGTTTATCTTTCTCTGTAGCTGAGTAATATTTCATCATATGGAAATACCACAACTTTTTTATCCATTCCTCAGTTGATGGGCATTTGGGTTGCTTCCATGAAAAGGAAAGACTGGGATGAGGGAAAAGAGTAAAGAAAGAAAGAAGGGAAAAATATGTATATAGGTATACACAGGATAGCTAAGAAATTATACTACTGATTTCTATTACTTTATTGAAAGGAACAGTTAATCTTTAATTGTTTGATCAATCTTACAGGCCTATATTGTTGATCTGAGTAACCGGTTTGAAGATTTTAATATGTCATACAATGACCAATGTTAATTTCCTATTACCTTGTCTGAAATTCAGTATTGCTTGTATTGTTTTTATGTTATTTTGTAAATGTCTGTGTGTGTTAATATGTTTTCATTATTTTATCTTTAAAATTAAGGAAAACAATATTAGCACAAAATATTCTTTTCAAGAAACTAAGAGAAGCTAGCTGTATAACTATCCTAACTATCTTGTGAATATATAAATATTTTTCTTTATCCCTTTCTTCCTTTTCCCTTTTCTCCACCGCAATTTGTCTTTTCTTTTTGTCTTTTCCCAATTCACAATAGCTTTTATATGTTTTGGATCTCAATTTTTTTTCAGTTTCTCACACTAATGAGACAATATGATGTTTACACATACGGGTCTGATTTATTTCATTTATAAGTATGGTCTTTTGCATCCCTCTACCTACAAACATCTCCAGTTTACCTTCTTTATGGCTGAGAATACTTAGAATGGGAAAAAAGTTATAGCCAGTTGTCCATAGATAAAGGACTTATGTCTAAAACATGTAAAAAATTGAAAAATAAGTTAAACCCCCTGTGTTAGTTCTGGAGATATTTTGCAATAGGAAAATATATAATGCAGGACACATATTTTATAAGATTATAATAGTCAACTAAAGAATGATATACAAAAGAGTATAGGAAATCTGTCCACACACTAAGACCAGGGAAACTAGCTGAGGACCTGAATCCCACAGACATGTCCTGCATGGGTCCAGATGAAGACCTAGAGCTCATAACCATGCCTCCCATGAATCCAACTGGAAGCCCAGAGCCCATGACAGTATCTAATGCAGGCATGTTTCACGGATCTGCACTGCAAAAGCCCAAAGGTCAGGGGTGGAATCTAGGAAGTCTGTGCCAGAAGGAGGAAAGATCTGCTCTAGCAGACTGAGGGATCTGCACTGGAGACAGGAAGTGATGTTCAAAGTAAGAACCAAAGCTCTCATGAAAAGTACCACAGCCATCCTCAGCAACAGTGAAGTCCTGAGCTCCTCTGATGATCAAGATGGCTGAGTTCTTGATAGGAAAGTCAATGCAGCAAGGTTCTCCTGGAGACCGGCAGTGCACCATCTTCCCCTCTGGAGCCAGGATGTGATGCTCAGGGTGAGGACCAGAGCTCTGCCAAAGTGAATCAAAGATATTCTCAGTGCCAACAAGGTTCTGAGCTCTGTAGAGGATGAAAACAACCAATTTCATCAGGAAAGCCAGCATGACACCTCAACAAAACCAACAGCCCCTAACAGCTCCTTACAGCTTCTACCAGCTTCAACAGCCTTTCAGCTCCCAACAGCCTCCTCCTTCTCCAGGTCTGCCTCTTATGCTGCTGGCAACAGTCCTCAGGTGGGCTTCCCACACCCAGCACCACGTTTACTTAGTTCAGTGGGGCTTATAAGTTGACCACCAGTTGTCAATCCACTACACCCCCCAAATTGAAAGACTTAATCCCAAAATGGACATATGAAATGAATACTCAGTTCTCATATGAAGAAATACAAATGGTAAATAATACATGAAAAAATGTTCAACATCATTGTTCATTTGAGAGATGCAAATTAAAACAACACTGAGATTCCATCTCACCCCAGAAAGCATGGCTAGTATCAAAAAATCAGTCAGTAACAAGTGCTTACAGGGCCGTGGGAATAAAGGAACCCATCTCCACTGTTGGTGGGAGGGCATACTGGTGCAGGCATGGTGGAAATAGTGTGGAGATTCCTTAGAAAAGTAGGATTAGAGGTCCCATTCAACCCAGCTATTCCCCTTATCGATAATTAAAAACCTCATACCACAGCGATATATGTGCATTGATGCTTAAAGCAGTACAATTTGAAACAATTTTTAATAGCTAATCTTGGAAACAACCTGCATGGGTATCAACAGAGGAATGGATAAAAACAATGTTTTTTAAAATAATCTCTTAGTTTCTAACCTTCATTGAGAAAGATTCTCCTATCACTAGATAGACACAGTCTCATGTTTTCTTTACCACATTTCTACTTACATGGTTTATTTATTTATTTCAACCAGTAAACATGTAGAGCTTACTGACATGTAAAGTTGAAGACTGGGTTTTGTTACAAGTTGTAATCCCTGACTCTATGATGTGGATTAATAGGCAGAAGATTTAATCAGTGAATGTTTTGGAGATCATCACCTGTGAGAGGGAAAGGAATAGACAGGATCGGCAGAGACAGGAGTCAAGATTACCACGAGATCTCTGTGTAGACTCCAGACAAACACACAGGCCTCTAAATATGGGTCAGTTCTCCAAAGCCCTGATGGAAAGCCTGGTACAGGTATCATTCCAAGCTTCCAACAGGTGGTATAACCTTGGGTGGGTGAGGCAACTCTTCTCAGCTGGGCAATTCCCGAGAAGTTGGACATACAGGGACTGTCCAATTCTCCACTCTAACATTTTGCTCAAATACCTAAAATGGTAAGTCTTACAAATCATGAATGCTTGTTTCCCCTTATAGTTATCTTTCCGTTATCCAGTGCCGTCTTCCTGCACTTGGTAGGTAAAAGTCAGCGCTCATGTTGATTTCTCTTAATTCTCTTTCCTTGCTATGGTCTTAAAAGTCTTGAGAGTCTTGAACATGCTAGATGATCCTTCTAACTTCCTTGCTTCCCCAGCCTCATTGAGACAACAATTTTCTCGTGCTTGGGGAGGTGCGACATACCTAAGGGCTTTTATTTCACTTAGCTTACAATTCAACACGTGGGCGCAGGCGCCTAGAAGCAGTTGAAGATGAGTGGAAAGAGTGGAAGTGTCAGTGGGTGTTGAGCTCCTCAAAAGTCTGTTAAAATTAAAAGTATTGATTATGAATTTCTTCTTATTAATGGGCACGGTGAAGTCTTCTTCAGCAATAAAGGATGGCTGTGTTTCTCTTCTCTCCAGGGAGGGGTATATTTACAGAATTTATTTAACTTAGATTTTAGTGTTTCATTTGCTCTGGCTGATACACATCTGAGTTTAATGGATGTCCATATGGTAGTGATTGTGAGGATGAAAGGTATGAGGTTCTTCACAAATTTTTTCATTTTCCTGACGATACAAACCTGTATCTGTAAAAGAAAGTAATCCTGGGCATTATAGCATGTTTCTGTGCTATGGTTACAGATTATTTTATTCTGGTTTACCTTTTAAGTTTTTTTTTTTTTTTTTTTTTTTGTCACAGAGTCTCTTGCGCCACCTTTCCCACACTACAGAGATGGACTTCTCCCTTCCAGGCAGGTGCACTGCTGCTGTTTTTAATACTTCTGGATCAGGATTTTCCTTCATCTCACCGCAAGGTTTGTGAGGAAATACTACTTTTAAGATACCTTTTTTCTTTGAAATTTGAAAACATTGGAATATATAGAATTTTGCACATAATTAGATACCTCTATAACTAAACCCCATAGAAAGTAATTTTCTTTTGTGATTCATCTCTAAAATACTAGTCCTCAAGGCTAATGGGAGCCAATAGGATGTGTGGCACTGGCTGAATAATAATGAGTTAGGTAAGCATGATGTGGTGCAAAGTGTGAATTAGGAAACATAATTGAGTACAGGTTCTACATTAGGTGTGATCTGTGGCATAGTCACAAAAGAAGCCATCCAAATGACTTTTCAATAGATTTTCATAAGATGACTTTGTTTGACATTTTTTATTATGTTTTTATTCAAAGCTGCCATGTTAACATGTATAACAATTTTAAAAATCCAGATCCCAATTGGACATGTTAAATAGAAATTTGTACAAAAAATAGGGATAGTTTCTTTGATGTTTCTGCTTTTGGTGAACTATCTAATACAGAACACATTGTGTAAGTTGATGGAGGATTCTTCCTGAGATGTACTGAAGTAGAGGTGCCAACCTGAGATCAGTGGACAGTGCTTTAGAAAATCTGGGAAACTGGGATACAAAGTTTGAATTTTTCCAAGGAAATAGGCAGCTTTCAGCAAATTTCCAGAGAAGTCGAAAACTCAGAAACATTCCACAAACACTTTCAGTGTATTCTGAGGCAATGCCCTAGCATTGCTTCTTTGTATATCATAACTAACTTAAGTAGAGAAAATATGTTTAATCTGTGCCTGTCTTTTAAGTGTTGCCATTTGTTGGGGTGATTCCATGCTCTAGGAACTTTCTATGTGTAATCTCATGCTATTTTTACCACAGCATACAGAGAAATAGCTAATATCATTCTCAATTGGTGAATGAGAAATTTGAAGCTCAGGGAAGTCATATTCTTCATGGCCATTATGTTTGTAACTCAAGATTCCAGAATGTGAAGCCAAGTATTTCTCTCTGAATGAAAGTTCTTTACTTTAAAGTGTTTGAGGAGCAAATGCTACAACGTTGGGACCTTTTTGATTAAGACTTGACAAGCTCACAAGTTATCACAAACCTACTAATTATTCAACAAGAAGATAAAACATTAAACTGAGTTTTAACCCCTTCCAGAAGTCATGAGAATCTGTGAATTAACAACATACTTGACATCACTGATTTCACTGTAATCCGTTATTTTTTCCTTTTAAAAATATTTTCAAAGATTTCCTTCATTGAGGCAAAAGGTCTAATTATATGCTACTTTCTGTCAGGAAAACATGAGATGTTGGTTGCACTGCAGGGTGCCATAGATGAAAATAGAAATACTTTTACAGTATTAAAGCCACGAAGGGAAGAATGGTTACTCTGAAAGAGTAGACGTAGAATAGGAGTAATCTATATGGTGGAGAGCATGGATAGCATAGAAAATTCTGTAATGCATAGTAGGGGATAGTAAGTAAGTGGGAATACATGTATTATCATCAGGAGAGGCACTTCGGGTATTATAAATTGATGTAGTAAAATCCTTTTGGAAAGCAATTTGGCAGCTTGTCAGAAAGGCTATAAAAACCTTATAACTTTTGACCCAGTAATATCTCTCCTGAGGATGTATCCCAGGGAAATAATTCAAAAGAGGCACACAACTATGTGCATAAAATTATTTATTAGAGCATTAACTCTACCAGTAGAAAAACAGAAATAAACTTAATATGTTACAATAGGAAGGCTAGTAAATTATAAGAAATTAAATCAAAATTATTAGCCAGCCGTTGATGTTTTAATTGTGAAGATTGAAGCAACATGCAAAATAAATGCAATGGACCTAATGAAAGCAAAGACTACAAAATTTCATGTAGTTAATAATTAAGTCTTGTAAAATGGGAGTTACGTGTAGAATAAGACAAGAAATAGAAGAAAGTAAATGTAGTTTCATATGAAGAAGGTGGAAGGTGGGGCAAAATCAGATTCCCTTAGGCACAGTATCTTTCAACACTTTAACCACACTGTATGCAGCAAATGAAAACAAGGAAAGAAGGTCTTTCATGTTCAACCTGCACCCATAGAGCTTCTCAGAGATCTGAGACCAAACCCCCACTAATTCCCAACGTTACCACTGCTCTTGTAAAACTTAACCTTTCTAAATTGGCCGCTTTGAATTACTACAGTTTACTGGAATAAAGCTAATCAGTATAATTTTTCCTCCTGCATATATATTAAGTACTTTAATTGTTCTTTTTTTTTTTCTATTGGATTATTAGTTAAATTCCCAAGTGGGAATTTTAGTATTTTACATGTTCAAAATTCATTTTGTGAAAGCATGAGTACAAGTACGCACACATTCTTTCTTTTTGAATTATTTAGTGACTGTCCTTTATGTCTAGGGTACTATGAATCTTCCTTGTGGTATAAGGGAAAACTCCCCTTAGAGTGTATTAAAAAAATCTCAGAATTCACCATCCGTTTGGAAAAAAAAACCTCCTTTTATTTAGCCAAGATGAAGCCTTAGCTACCCACAGCACATCATTCAAACTCTCACACAGCTTTAGAAAACTTCTCTGTTGCGCTTAAACATTCAAGTCCTGTCTTTCAAGATCAAGTAAAGCCCCTCCTTCTATGACGAAACCATTGTGGAGCAGTCCATTCAATGCACTTACCATTCTTCAAAATACCATGACCCTGAAATTTCTCATGATGGCTTGTATCAATGTTTTATCTTCTATGTTATACGCTTCTACTGTTTTGTGACTTTATTTCAATAGCCAGATTGTTAGGACAACAAAAGGATGGTACAAAACCTCCAGTCTTCATAAAAGTTAATGTAAATAGACAATGAGGATGAATGTTCATTAAATTATATTGGCAATTCACATGAGAATGATTTGCCATTAGTTTAAAATTCATTGATTCCTGAGTTCCACCAAACCTCACTGTAATGCCATGTGTCTGCATGTCCCTCCCAACCCACATGCAGTCCTGGGGTGGGGCTTCTAGATTGATGATTGATTCATGGTCCAGTGTTGGAATTATGGATGTGAGTGCTACACCTGCTCTGGGGCAGATAGTTTGCATACAGCATAAGAGAGGGAAAGAGGCTGCTTGCTACTGCTCTTCCCTTTTGCTCTTATTGCTTTTGCTATATTGTGCCACCATGAACTGTTGCCCTCTGCCATGTGCCACTCTGCTTGGGAGCCAGGTAAGTATGGACTGAAACCTCGACCAAACGTGAGGTAAATAAACCTTTCCTTCCATAATTTTGGGCATCAGGTATTTTGTCTCGGCAACAAGAGAAAAGTAACCAACACTCACTTAACACTTCTAATACAATAATTGGTCCCTGAACGCCAAAATAATAATGTCATCTACCTCCAAGAGAAGTTGTTAGACTCAGCCCGCACACTACTCGTTTTCTATATATCATAAATGTGAGCACAGTCTTAGTCACAGAGGATTCTGCTGGTATTTTCTGAATTTATGTATCAAATAATCAACTTTACTTTTTTGAAATACTTTACTATTATGCATTGCAATTTAAGAACATGTACAGTATCTACTTGGAATTACAGTTTAGATGCAACAGTTGCATTTATCTTATAAAAAGGTAATAATGTAGGGCAGGAAAAAAGAAAAATTTCTCAAGGATCCACTTTGTTCCTGAGTAGATGCTTCATATATATTGTCATTAATAATAACCCTACTTTTTGAGTACTTAATATATGCTAAGAATGTTTTCAAGAGCTCCACATGTTGAACTCTATTTGATTGTTACAGTACCAAGGGATACATATAATTATTCCCCATTTCACAGATGATTAAATTGAGGTGGCAAATATTTTTACATGGAGGATTTGATATCCCAGCTGATGAGATAGCACTGCAGCTGGAGAAAGGAAATTTTTCCAGAAGATGATAACTAATAGAGAAATGATCAATTTTATTTTATTTATTTATTTGTGTCAGAAATTGAACTCAGCACTTTGCACTTTCCAGACAGGTGCTTGTACTGCTGAGCTATATCTTCAGAGAAATGATGAATTTTAAAATCCATACAATTCATTCACAGAGGTGAGAACAGAGACTTAGTATGTTCCATACAAACAAACTTTCAAGTGTTTTCAAAGTTTTCTCACTGAATTCAGTATGATATCACTGAGGCAAGCATAAGTATATATATTTTACAAAACTATGTTACATTAAGTTACTGTTGCAATTATCAAAATTTTGACATCGTTTGATCAGATATATTTCCAAATGAATTGGAATTGCACAGAAGTAATGATATGAACCAGGATATTAGTGAAGAATTAATCAAAGATTTGTCTGTTCTCTTGAGTGTTGATAAGAAAAAGCAATTTTTTTAATCTAAAAAAGAGCGACTACATACTGGCTAAGTTGACTTAATTTTTTCTTAGCGATTACAAATGACTAGCAGATCAAATCAATACTTGATGATTCTCATATTCAGTTGATAAAATAAGTCAGTTTTTCATCATAATTTTTGTAACCAAAGACTAATTATCTCAGAGGGCGTAAAATAATTCTATATATACCCACAGCAATTACAGTAACAAGTACTCTGTTATTAATAGCTAGGAATTTCATATACATATGAAAGTATACAAAGTACAATGAAATACCATGAGTTTCTTCCATTGTTGACTTCAAGATAAGTGATTCAACTTTAACTTCTACCCTGCAGTGGTCTTGTCTTAATTATTTCCCTCTCACTGCTGGAATAAACACAACACACCCAAAATTAAAGAAGGAAAAGTTTATTTATCTCTGTCCATACTCAGCTGGTTCCAAGGCAGGGTGGCATGGTGAGGGGCAACAGTTAAAGGCAGCAGAAGACAGAAAGAAACAACAAGAACACAAAGGGGGAGGATTTTTTCCTCCCTTATATTGTATTGAAGCTACCTGTCCTCCTCTTGCACAGGCTGAGGATATTGAAAAAGGACGCCGGCCCCCTGCTGAGTCACTTACACGTCCAAACTTCTCAAGTTGACACAATGAATCAACCATTGCAACAACCTGCTAGGTAAAATAGCTGCCATAGGGCATGTCCTCTACTCCTTAGGATGTAGAATTGCTGAGTCACTTAATTAAACTTCTAAACTCAAACTGACACAATAAATGTGTCAACCATTACAAGTACCTTGATTAATGCATCTTCTAGGGAAAAGATTCAACATTTTTCATATGAATGCAACTGTTTTATTTAAAAAAAATCATTTGAAGCATTAAAAAATCTTCCAAATGAATTGTTATGCATCAAAAAAGACAGGTTTTTTTTGTTTCCTTATGTATTTATTTTCCTTGCCTTGTATGTCTTGATGTAATGATAAGTTTGTCTAAATTTCCCTCAAAGAAAACCATATTTTCATGACTTTTCAGGGTAGAGGGGAAGTGAACATGATACCCGTAAGGAAAGAAAGGAGAATTGATGCATTTTTTCTTCTATCTTACCTTGAGCTCCCCTCTTCTGACCTCAAAAATTATGGTTAATGCAATAAAGAAGGAAAAGGAGATAAATCTTGTGCATAGAGCTGGAGCCTCCCAATCAGCAAAGAGCAGTGTAGAAACACAATTCTGTGTTCATATATACCTTTCCTGGTAGACATATTTTAAGTTACTTTAGTAGTAATCCCTTCTATGTTGCTAATTATATGCCAGGCATTGTTCTAAACATTTGGTTAATATGAACTGATTTAATTCTTACAGTAACACTAATAAGAAGACACACTTCATATATTCACTGTATAGACAAATGAACAAGGTGCACAGAGGTTAAACAGCATATTTAAGATCACAAGCCTACAAATGGTAGAGGCTGAGACCATGAGGCATTGTTGGAGCACATGAACTTCATTAACATCTATCTGAGACTGCCACTCCAGATCGTAGCCACATAGTGACCAGGCCATCTGGGATACTCAGCCTTCTTGACATTCACTTTCTTCAGTTGGGAGACAAGTATAGTATGTGCAGTCAATGACCATGGTAGATGAACATAACCTTCTGTATGGTTTACTTCTGTATGACCATCATCACTGCACAGATTTTTTTCTCTAAATATAGTCACATCTTTGTTTCAGTTGGACCCTGTCCACCATACATTTCATTTTCAATCATGTATATTTGGGGAACATGGCACATTTAATATTTTTACACAACAAAATGTGTCATATTCTAAAACATATGCCAAGTTTTTATTTATTTTGTAACTCTTGCGTTAACCCAGAAGCTGCATCAGGATGAAAAATTTTGCTTGACCCAGATTAGACTGTGTTCCCAGAATTGCAGGGGGTCTGGGACATGAAGGGATTCAAGAGACAGAGTTTAATAAAAACACAACTGAATGATTTTCCTCTTCTCTTTAAAATTTTGATACACGTTTTATAATTAGTGCATCTTCATTAATAGAAAGCCATATAAATGACGTTTCCAAAAGAAAATAATAATACAAATGAGCCAAAAGAAATAATGAAAATTAAACCACACTTGTACAAATGGAAAAACAAAGTTATTTAACAAGTCCTTGATATTAGTGTGTCATTTTGGTGTCTTTTTCCCATTTGAGGTGTATATGTATATATATATATACACACACACACACACACACACATACACCTGTATGTGTGTGTGTGTGTATGTGTGTATACATACACCTATATGTGTGTGTATATATATATACACACACACACACAGAATTCTCAAACCCCCAGACGCTATGGGCTATACTATTCTGTGGCCTATTAGTAACTGCTTTGTGCAGCAGGAGGAGAGTAGCTGGCAAGTGAAACTCCATCTGTATTTATAACTTATGCCCATTACTAGTCTCATCCCCTGAAATCTGACTCCTGCTCAGTCAGTGGTGGCATTAGATTTTCATGGAACTGTGAAACCTATGGTGAACTGTGCATGCAAATGATCTAGCCTGTATGCTGATTATGAGAACCCAGTACCTGGTGATATAAGGTAAAGCTGAGGCAGTGATGCTAGCACTAGGGAATGTAATTATTATACATCACAAACTAACAATAAAAAAAGAAACTACCCCATCTCCATCCATGGAAAAATTGTCCTCCATAAAACTATCCCCTGGTACCAAAAATATTGGGTACTGCTAGGCCACAATGGCTTAAATCAATGGAACTAATGCGTGAAAAGAAAAGAAAACCAAAACTATCAAAAGCAATCAAAATTTTAAAGCAAGATATTAAAATGACACTTTCCAGAAGCCTGCGCATGTCAGAGGACCATGAGAAGTCACTCCCAGAGCCATATGCTTCAAAGGCCAACCCTACTACAGGATACTGAAAGTACAGGAAATAAAAGTATGTAATTAGCAAGCATCTTAAATAGCCATGTATCATCTTAAATAGCATCCAGGGGATACAGAACTTCTCATAAATGCTCACAAAAGGATTCCATTTGAAGTCTTGAAAGTGCATTGGTTCTTTCTTGTGACTACTCTTTCTACATCTTGAATTCAAATCTAAGTTAAAACACTTCTTAAACCTGTCATACTTTATATTTTTATGGTATGAGATTTTGAAAGTAAGATTTTTGTGTTAGTGTGGAGAATTGTACAGTATTTTTACTCATTCATAACCTAATGGATTGGATATATAAAACAGATTTCTATGCCGAGTGGCTGACAATATATTGATTCACCATGTTAAATAAAGCAAAAAAAATTAGTAGCTCTAAAATGAACAGTGAATCCATGGAAGGAATTCAAATTCTTTTACAAAATGGGCTTAAAGGTAAAACCAAAAGATAAATGTGTGAGTTTAAAATTACTTGTGGACACAGATCCCATCTTAAATATTTGAACTATTCAGATCTCTGGGCACCTGTTCAAGTTCGTGCCAATTCTCCTCCAGGCAGCTGCCTCACTTGCCCGCCCCTCGGGCTGATCTTGAGTATGCCCAGGATGGGTCTCCGATGAGCGAGTTCAGCTGGTGTTCTGTAACAGGTGTGGGCTCCACATTGTCCTTAGTGGTGTGCGTCATTTTTAAAGAGGGAAAGAAAGGAGCCATCAAACACTTGTTCTTCAAAGCCAGCTTTTTAATGTTTGTGCTCAAAGTAAAAAATATACATTAGTATAATTCACAAGCTAGGGTCAGGGCTAAATAATTTTCCTTAAAGAAAATATTATGGGCTACAGTAGCATTACAAAGAGATAATATCAGTTGTAGAGTTGGGGCTAACTTCAGAATAACAAGGAAGTGAAATCCCTGGTGGGATATGGGGGCTTATATAGGAGCCAGAAATTCCTGGGAGGTGCCCTCCTGAATCCAAGTAAAGCCTGGCCCAGTGGTCCAGAGTTAGGAAGAAACAGTTCCACTGAGTCAGCCTTCAGACTCCAGGCTGTGGGTCTCTAATGACAAGAGGCGAGACAGCACTTTCCATAGGGAGTGAAGCAATAGTGAATTAAATCAAGGCAACTATATACAGCTGCAGAAATACTCCCAACTCCATACTAGGATCCAGTGGGCCTTTTCTAGGTTGCCAGTATGGTGTACCCTAGGAGTTAGCAAACTAGGATTCCTAGGCCAAATCCACCTTGCCTCGGGTTGTTATGTGCTGATGATATAAGAATTTTTTTAAAAATTTTCACCAGGTTGAAAAGAATTTTAAAACAGGAATGTTTGAACACACTGAGAATTCTATGAAACTCTTATTGTCATGTGTATAAATAAAGTTTTATTGGAACACAGCACACATATTGCTTACATATTATATGTGACTGCTTTTGAAACACAATAACAGGGTAATTTTAACAGAAACCGAATCATGTACATAACCTTAAAATATTTTCTACCTGACCTTTTAAAGAAAATGTTTGCCAGCCCCAGTGCAGACTTACCAGCCATGGTAGTTGGGTAATTTACTAAGGCACTCTGAACCTCATTCAGGTTTGTCATTCCGCAGAGGATGTTAATATTAACTACTATGTTGGTGGGAGTAAGTATTACATGATATAAGGTGATACAAATACCTACACATAATAGAGAAATCTCACATACGAAAAGCCAACAGCTCCCTTGGTGAGCATTGGCCAGGGTGATGTAGTTTATCTTGCCACAGGTCCAAACACTTTGACATTGGCCAGATGATATGTGTCCAGCCGGCACAAATTTTAGAACACTTTCAAAGAATCCTGGGACCGAAGCTTGATCTCACAGCCAGCATGGTGGGCAGTTAGGAAGACTGTATCTGCTGCATTTTATGAACACCTTTTCTTACCAGGCACAGCCACTTGAGCACAAAGAACACAACCAAGCCAGAAGAATCAGAGTGGAACTGGGCAACTCCACCTTCATCAAATCACACCTGTACCATTTCCTACTTAAAGGGTTCCCCATGATTTTGAGTTTTAAGACACTCTGAGTTGAACTTCTTGAACTTACCAACAAAATCAACAAACTAGTACATACGGTACCCGTCTGTAGAGTCACATCGAAAGCTGACCTACCTCTGTAGCTCAGGAGTACAGTGGTAGGCCACTAGTCAGAAAATCGGGACACAGTGACTCTGAAATGCGCTATTTTTGTATGTTTGCCACCCACATAAAATTTATCAAACATCTATATGTTGCTTAACAAACTTAATTGTACTGAGTACCACAGCGTACTGTACTCAAGCTGTGGAAGATGCAAGAATAAATCAGGCACATTACTAGTCCTTCTGGAATTAATGACCTCATAGAGAAGAAAAACATGCAAATGACACATGCAGTTAAAATAGAAGGCAGAATAAAGGGAGGTGTGAGCTTTACATGAAGTTAGAGCCAAAAGGGGAGAGCTATTGTCCTGGTCTGACCCTCGTAAAATCTCTGGGGCGGGGCAGAACAGATGTTTTTAACCTCACTGGTATAGATGCAAAGAGATCCAATGTGACTGGTTTATTCAATGGTACTTCAATTTTATGTTGCAATTCAGGCTCAAAGAAGAATATTCTTCCTATTATTCTATGAAACGTTTTAAAACAAGTAACATCACAAAAGACAGCATTGTTTCTTAAGCATTTTCTTGAGAGTTTATGGAAAGAGGCCATATGATGTAAAGGAATAGAATGAGCAATGTTTAAGTTCATGAGGAGCACAGGGAACTTCAAAGATCCATAGGCCACCTATTTTAAGTAAGGGGGAAACTGCCATGCAGATAATGATTGGCTGATATGTCAGAGCTTTACATTTTTTAAAAAAGATCTAGGAATCTACTCCATAGGAGAAATCTCATAAAATAATTCAATACTTCATCAAGTCCTGTCAGTTTTACTTCTGAAAAGTTGCATGTTGAATATATATACTAAAATGTTTGTGTGCGTGCATGTGTATATATGTATGTGTGTGTTGTGTTGGTGAGGGAACCCAGTGTCCTGCATACACTAGGCAAAGGTTTTATCACTGAGGTACATTCTCTGCCCTTTTTAAACTTTATTTTGAGACAGTGTCTTATTAAGTTTCCCAGGCTGGCCACAGACTTTCGTTCCTTCCACCTCAGACTCTCCAGTAGCTAGGATTAAAGGTATGCACCACTTCTTCTGGTATGTATCATATTTTTACAGTTTTTCTGTTGATAAACATCTTGGCTGATTCCATATCTTGGCTCTTGTGCAGCAATAAACATGGATGTGCAGGATCTCCTGGACATAATTATTTCATTTCTTTCCAATATATACCTAGTAGTAAGGTTGCTGGATTGTAAATACTGTACATGAATTTAAAATTCCTGTAGACCTTTTGAGACAGGGTCTTACTATGCAGTTCAGGGTGGTGTTAAGCTCACTTTGTAGCCCAGGCTGGTATCACACTTACAGTAATCCTCCCCCCTCAGCCTTCTGAGTGCTGGGATTACAGTCATGTGGCACCATGCCTGGCTTAAAATATATTTTAAAAGTACAGATAAAGGAGATATATGTTTAGCCTGTCCATTTCCTTCTACCTCTTCATGATAGTCCTCTTAGTTATCTTGGAGAGTCCAGATATATGCCTTTCTTACACATCCCCCAGAAAGCATCCAGAGTGGAAGTTACTTTGGATCCACAATACACACAGAAATCAGTCAAGATTCAATCATGCAATCCCAGATAAGATAGGTTTATCAAAATAATCAGCATATTAGGGTTGACTGTACATAAATGTGGGGGGAGGTGGTGATGTGACTGAATCTGGAAGCTGAAATCAAAAAGCCAGAGACAGAGTCTCAGTCATGCCCTATCCCTGGTGTGGAAGGAAACCTAACCGCCTGCATGAGTGTGTGTATGTGTGCACCCATGTATACCTACATACAGGCAAGTACATTAATATATATGTATCTCTACATACATAGATACATACATTTTTCAATAAATACTTTCATTTTTATGTCCAGGGCCAATTTGTAGACCTCTAAAGATATATTTTTTTATTGATTGATAAATATGTGTGCATAGTTACAGTTGTAGGTGCATCAGCATTTGTACAAGAAGTTCAAGCTTGGGAATCAAGGAAATTTTGACTATAGTGCACTGTACGAGCAGTATCCATGGAAGAATTTGGCCTGCACAGAGCTCATTTCCTCCAGGGGGTGTATACTTTATGTTTAAAAACAAGTGCCCCAATAATTCATTATTTATGAAGGTATTTCTTAGAGATGATTCTTTTTTTCCAAAACTCATATTTCAAACGGCAAGATTTATTTCAAACATTGCAAATCAGAGTTATCCTATGAGCCAAAGCACTTTGCCAAAATCATGTATAAGCCTTTCTATTTTTTGTAACATGAAGTTTTCTTCTTTACAACTAACCAGGTCATATCACCTAAGTTGAAGTATTCAGGATTCACTGATAGTGGGGTTACTGGGGTTTTCGTACATGCTATTTCCTAATGTTACAGTAAAGGAGGTACTCAAAATGCTCTTGTGAGACCCTTAGTCTTACAATACTTTTAAAGAATCAAGATCACTGTGAGACAAACATAAGCAATCTGATGTCACAGAACCCCACACCACTCACAGGGAGCCATAGACACTCCTACTGCATTTGTCTATATTCTTTTTTATAATGCCTGCTGCAAAGTGTGTGCAAAATAAACACTGAACAAATCAGGTAACTGAATGTGTGCAGTAAAACTGAGTGGAGACAGCATCTGGGGTTTCACTTTCCGATGTGGTTGGGCAATAACAGATTTTTAAAAAGACACTTTGCATCTTTCACTCAGCACAGACGTTCCTGCAGGGAGAAAAGGCTGAGCTGCTAGTGCACAGTTCTACTGTACTTAATCCATGCAAGGCACTGTGACGTGCCGTCCTGTCACACCAGTGGTGAACGTGGGGTCAGGCGATTCTCTCTGCGTGTCTTAACCTTTACAACACTAGACACTTGACTTGGATGCTCTACCCTTTTATAGCCAACACAGCCATGATTAAACCCAGAGACTCTTGGGAACATCTGCTTCAAGACCCTGTGCTTTTTGGCATGGCACTGAGGTCCTGTCCCTGAGTGTGTGTGTGGGGAGCCCCTCCAGCATTCTGAGAGTTAAACACAAGGTACTCAATAAGCAAACATACCAGGCTTCAGGCAAAGTTACATTTTCTTAATATTTATCCGCAAAGAAATTTAAGAACGAAGACAAAAATTGTAACGCAAGAACAAAGGGTGATACCTTTCAGATGGGTGAGGACTAAATTACGTCTTCATCTTGTCCCTATCACTTCGATGGAGAGAAAACATATCTGAGAACTCTAATGCCTTTGGACATTAAATTACATGCATGTCAAATTTTATCACTGGTTATAATTCATTTCAAAACAATGCAGGAATTTCCCCGCAAGTAAATAATTGGTATTACATGTTTTGAACGCCGAGTAGGAAGACAGAAAGAACGACAGTCTTACCAATGATGTGACTAACAGAGCAAAGCCTGTTTATGCCTGTCAGGGTATAGAACTGCTTCAGTTCTTCAAATAATGATATTTCAAATTAAGTCAACACAAGAATGCACTAGAAAAGTCTGTCTCATGGGGTTACTCAGTGTAAATAAAATATAACACAGGAGATTGGGATCTTTTTTATAGATCTTATGAGGTAGTCTGTCCAGACTTGTCCTCGCAAGGACTATATAGGATGAATTTGGCTTTAAAATCTTAGTAAAGTCAAACAAACATCTCCAATATTTTTATCAGCTACCCATTCCAGACTATATTTCTTTATGTTCTGAAAGTGAACGCATGCACCCAAGGCTTGGGGGCATTCTCTTGTTTGTAGCATTAAATTCCTACACTTTCATTTACTTTGTCTCGGTGATTTTGTCCGAGTGTCGTCTTTCAGTTTCATCCTTTACACAGCTGCTCTTCGCTTTTCTGCCTTCTCTTTACTTTCGGTTTTCCTTCCTTTTCCGTGTCTTCTTCCCCCATCTGCCCCGCCTTCTCCTTTTCTTTTCCTTCACCATCTCATCCTTTTTCCACAATGCACAAGTTTCTGTATGATTAGTTTCTTCCTCTATCAACTCATCCTGCCTGAGTAACAGCCACCGGCTTTAAACTTACCATTCTCGAGCACAGATTGTTCGCCTTTGCTGTTCTTTTTGTCCAGAATGCTCCTCTCCGTGTTTTCCTCTGCCCCATTGGCGGTATTATGCAAATATATGTCTATGCATTTTTCCATAGGACAAGTCCACAGGGAGTACTCATTTAGACTGTAATTTAACTGGCTTATCTAGAGTTTTAGAGTACATTGTCCATTTTTCTACCTAAAGGAATTGGCTTATATGTTAACTTTTGCAGAGTCATTTCTTACAGTCATATTTATAGCCCTGCTGGCCATCTCACCCTATCCAATAACTCTTCACTCTGTTGGTTTCTTTCCCAGTTCTTATCATAATCAGCAACTATACCATTAATTTATTTGTTACATATTTCTCATATCTGTTCTAGGTCAAAGTTTCTTGAGGGTTGTGATATTCTCTGACTTGCTCTAAGCTATGTAGCACCTAAAACAGTAGCTCTGTAATACCTAAAACAGTAAGCTCTGTAATACCTAAGACAGTAGTTGGATCATATAGAAAGTTCTATATAAATCACTATTCCACAAGTGGAAACTCAAATTATTTAAATCGGTGAAGGCATTTTCCTTGAATACACCCCTTCTGCTTTCTCACTGTACTCCTCTTCATTAGAATTAGATGGAATAAAAACCAGCCTCTGAATACCAGTCTAAGCATCCATTTGTTTTGTGCCATTTAATTGAATCCATGAATCTTTCCGTTCTTTGAAGACTTTGGTTACAGTGTCATTGTGTCAGTGAAATACAGCTAATCAATTAATATCACTTACCATCTTCATCCATGATTGAAACGTGCATCCTAAAGTCATGCGAGTGAAAGCCTGGCACAGAAGAAGAGAGAGAGAGAGACAGTGAAGGAGTTTTCAGCTGGGAGAGAAGAGAAACCCCCAGAGCATTCACATTCAGTTTATAATTCTAACTTAGGCCTAGGTGTGCACTGCTTCATGTAAATAAGGCAGGACCTGCCTAAACCACCCTCAACCAGTGGTAGCAAACTTTGTAGAGCTTTTACTGCTAACAAGTAGTTGGCTGTGGTATGTGTGCCATGGGTTCCCTGCACTGCCCTGAACCATGCCTTCTTCCTGCCTGACACCAAGCACCAGCTCCCTGTACTCTGTAGCTTCCTGCTGAAGGATTCTCTACTTTGCTGTCTCTGAGGACTTGAAACACCATCAGGTAAGCACAAACACAACGCCGAACTGTAAGACAAGAGCATTAATATCCTTGCAAAGAATTTTCAACACTTAGGGGATAGTACTCTGTGGAAAAATAGTCTATTCTCTGCAGTTGTGGAAGAACAATTCTGAAGTACTTGTTATATTATTTCTGAAGAGATCAGTGGGAGGATTGAGCCAGTTGCCCAAGAGCCATTATGCATTTAATATGGGGTTTCTTTTTTTCCCAGTTCTATTTTCTCAATCTCATACTATCACTCCTTGAAGGCACCTTTCAAAGAAATGAATTGAATCTAAGTATTTCCAAGTATTATTCTTTGCTTGGTAATCAATTCAAAATTGTTCCAACTACATAAAAACAGAAATAAATCAAAGTTGATAAAAATAGAAAGCTATGCTTTCCCAAATTAGCATTTTTATCTAAAGCGGCACTGCTACATTTGACAAGGACCATCTCAGCATAAACATAAACAGATGTACTATTTATCTCTTTTCAACTCTAACAGGTGGGATACTGAATGAAATATAAGAAGCACACAAACAAGTAAACACTGACACAAATGGAATTAAATTCATATTCAGGAGACAGTATTTATTATATTTAGAGATGAGAAATTTTTAGCGACCGTTCTGGTCCTTGTTTCCTATAATCCACTGTGATCCCAGGACTTTGGGAGACTGAGGCCAGAGGATCACAAATTTGAGCCCCGCCTCAGCAATACTGACAGGTAATGAGACCCTGAGTTCAGTGTGGAGATTCCACATCCAGTCTCGGAGAAGGAGAAGGAGAGGGAGAGGAAGGGGGAAGGGAGGGGAGGGGAAGGGGAGGAAGAGGAGGAAGAGGAGGAGGATGAGAAGGAGAAGGGGGTGAGGAGAGGAGGAGGAAGGAGGAAGGGTGACTAAGAAGAGGTAAAGGAAAAGTGTAGCCAAATATAACAATATTGGAAAAATCCCCAAAATATATCTATGAGGAAAACAAATCACAGCATCATATTATACCATGAGCTGCTTTTCCACCAGCCCTCAAGTCTATTTCCTCGTCTATGTGCCGGCCTTCCCTAACCTTTGTATTTGATGTTGGCGGAGCGTCCATTCATGCATTACTTGTATAATTAGAAAGAAGATCATATACTAATATTTCTCTTCCTTATTCTTTTATATATAAAAGTTCCCTTGCACAAAACTTTTCTTTGTTGCAGTTTCTAAACTTGTTGCAGAAATACTTTAATGTGGCAGAAGACAAAAGGCTGTATTTCTTTTCTGTTATTTTGCTATGAGAATTCAACACCTGAGCTTTGATATCCACTCAGTAAATGTTAGGTAAGTTAATGAGTAACTTTATAGGTAGCTGACTGAATAGATGTTGAAGTTCTAGTCTTTATGAAATAAGCCTGTGATCCCTAGAGTTGACAAGCACCATGAAATCCAACACAATCTAGTGATTTCAGATGAGGGATATTGGTGAGGTTCCTGGAAACTCAGGTTTATGCTCCTTTTTGCTTTCCACAGTATTCTTCTACTAGAAAGGGTGGTGGTATTGGTGTACACTGACTTGAAGCTGGGAGAGCAGTTTGTTTTCCAGAAGCCTGTTGTGGAAAATTTAATGTCAATGTCATTTTCAGTCATACTCACTGTAAATTATTTTTAAAATTCGTTTTATTTTTAAGAAGAGCTTTTTGTAAACAGTATTATTCTACAGGTGTTGACTGCGATTAGAAAGTTCTATTGAGGCATGCAACCACTCATGTTTTGTTGGGTGTTATGTATATCCAAGCTTTCAAATCCCTGGCTGCAGGTTAGGGGGTACTCATCCTGTTAATCTACCATTAGTTCTTTTCTTTCCCTTCATACTTAATATCCACTTTGTGGAAAAGAGAATTTGCAATACGTGAATCACATCAATGTCACCGTTACTGCTCAGGGGTTCCTGGGAAAAACCTGTGATCAATTATCTATTTCTTAAATGGACCACTGAAAGTCATGCAACTGTAGACACAAAATTTGAATTGAGGCTATATTACTCCCAAGGCAATAAATATTAAGTAACAGTTAAACAAGTAAATATTCTTTAAAATATCACTTAAAATATTCAGAAATAACCTACTGTAATCAAATAACTCTTCTGAAAGTCATTAGGTCCAGGAACCATGATGGAAAACTTTGCGGTATGGGTAATTCTGTGTTGACTGACGTCACAAACATGTCCAAAAGGTTGAAAAATGTGAGAGCAGATCAAGAAGCACAACCCTATAGACTATTATGTTTAGCTATCTTTTTAAAAGATGGTTCTTGAAGGAGTTGCCAAAAGGCACTCACCTGAAATTGTAACAGAATGACAATTTGAATCTAAGCAACATTACTATGGTAAATTGTGATACCGGAAATGACATATGAGTTGATCTTATCAGCTCTTTAGCTACTTATTAATCCTGTCACTTAACCAACAAATGTTAATTTGCATTTGACCTCATGAACATTAGAGGAGCAGAACTACATTAAACATTAAAGACAATAGAAGGTGAAATATGAGGATCATAAAAATTGGTTGAACCTGGGCAACTGGAACATTTGTGGAGATATTTCCAAGCAAGGGGGACTATACTTTTTGCTTCATGTATGTAGTATTCATGTTCTGCAAGTAATAATAATTATTCTATTACCACTGGAATAAGAAAAGCTTACTGACTACTTATCCTGTACCAGACATATAGATATATATTACTAACTGTTCATTTCACAAGACAAGAATTAAGGGCACAGAAGAGCATATTAATTTATCCAAGGTCCATAGATAATTTCACAGTAGATATTTATATCCTACCATGTCTAATTTGAAACTTCATCTTCTGATGGTTTTGCAATACCTTTCATAAGTAGAAACCAAATATTTAATACTTAAGTATATTTTTCTCCCAGTTCTAAAAGATAGCACTCTGTGGTATGTGTTAAAGATTTCTAATCCAATGTTCTATGCAAAGCCAATTCTTTCTTGCAGACATGTTCATAAAACACAAGGAAGCTCACCTTCCAGAACACAGACCAACCACCAGAAGGAGAATGTTCTTATGATAGACTGTTCAGCACCTAATAACTGATGGATCTCAGCTGTGAACAGTCTTCCTGTTAAGGATCTGATGACTGCACGGGCGAGCACATTGCCTTACCAGAGTCTATGAAGAAAATGGGGCAGATATATTTCCTTGACAATCTGATTTTACTTTTTCCACAGCCTTCTTTGTGAAACTTACCCTGGAGCCTTAAACTCAGGTGAAATCACCTTATTTCGCATTTTCCCTATACATATCTTTACATTTCTGATGGTTTGTAGCATATTTTACATTATGTTTTAGTACTTATTTATTTGATTCATCTTTCCTGTTGACTGAAGAAACGCTTAAAGATAGACACCAAACCCTAATTATCTACGCAGTCAGACTCCCCAAAGGCAGCACCCTACATCGAGTCTTAGAAATAGAAGTTCGGTTTCAGGATTGTTTTAATACGCTTATGATTCTGTTTTCAAAATGTCCAAAAATGGCATCCGTATATGTTTGAAACAAGTTCCATTTTGCGAATCATCCTGACAATATGGACTGACAAATAACACCGATAATCTTTTTGGGTATTTCTTTTTAATATGAGTTGGTTTCTCAGGCTGCAGCTTTGCTCTGATATCTAAATATCTTCTTAACAACCTTGGGTAGTAGGCATCTGTGTTTTCTTGTGAAAAATTTTCTTTCCATTCATACACAATCTGGCCTCATGAGGCTCACACAGGACACTGCTCTCAGAAACAAGAGAAACAGCTGCACTCGAATAGCATCATGCTTGTGTGCTTTGATCTGTTATTTGGGTAGATGCAATGTCTGAGAAGAATAGGAGAAAAAGTTAACTTCACAAGTACGTGGAAAACCAAGGAAATGAAATCAATGGTAGAAAAACTAGAAGAAATATTCAATGTCACTTGCATTGTGTGGGTGTGTGTATGTGTGTATTTCTGTGTTGAGATGTGCTATAGTGATGGTAGCAAATTAGGTCTGGGACACATGAGCAGAGAGGAGATTAAATGCATTAGAACTATTATATTATTATTATTAAATTTACAATAATTTGAAAGAGATTTGAGGAATATACATTTTACTTTGTAAGTTTTACCTCTATTATATTATTATAATCTAGCTTAATTAACGAGTAGGTAATAGAGGCACATAATTAAGAAAAAACGCAAGGTATGAAACTTAGAAGTACAGAGCATTATTGCTGACATCACTGCCGTTGGGTCCCTATTCTTGGACAAAACTCCGGGTCTCAACTCTGAACTTTTGCTCACAGAAATGTACCATCCTTATGAAATTGTTTTCATTCAACACAATATAAACATATTTTATAATATTTAAATTTTGTAGAATCTCATGTTATTGATGATACATTGCACTTTGTTCCCTCAGTAAACTTTGCTAGAATAAAATTTAGAGCCTTTTTACTGTTGTGTTGTGTCTTCTTTTGCAGTGCTACTCAGAGTGTAGTCTACAAGGACTTTTCCTTTCTTTAGACCACGACTAGTTTGCATAGAAACTGAGAATTATTATTTAGAAATGTTGACAGTAATTTGAGCGTGTTGCAATCTGAAGCATATATTCACCATATTTTGCAGAATTGCCAGTTTGCAAAGGATTGCAAGGGGACACTCACTAACTGCAGTTTGAGCAATACAACATTTGGCTTGCATCCATAGCAATGACTAACATAGTGTAGAGACTAAATAAATACCTGTAGAAAGAATAAATATTGATATGTGTTCTTACAGTTAGTAAATTATAGCGTCCATGAGCAGTTATTATTCTACCAAAGTGCAGAGTCTGACCACGTGAACAGGAGAGTAAGCCAGTTGGAATGGAATTGCTTTTATTTTGTACTAGTTGGAACTGCTATACTACAAGAGATTGTGCTCCTAAAGTGTTTTGAAAATGTTATTAGCATATTATTTGAGTGGATATGCTGTGCTAATAGGAAGGAATTGTGAAATTGTACATACACAAATCAGATCCCTCATGCAGGATTAAGCCTCACTATTATAGGCAATTAAGAATAGCTTTCAACTAAGTATACAATCCAGCAGTTCAGAAGAGTGAGGTGGGCTAGGCAGTGGAAGATGATTGGACCAAGGAGAGTCTCTTTCCTGGTCCTTTTTTGCATGTCAGACACACATTGTCTGGCCCAGCATCTCTAGGTTGCTTGTCATTATCTTCTACTGTGAGAAGCATTTAGTTCATGAAATGATCCATTTCATACATTACATTTTCCAAAAAGTCAGACATTATGAATTTATAAATTATATACATATTAACTATAAACATTGCCTGACCAGGGATATCCTATTAAAGATATCCCAAAGATATAGACTCTTACTAGAAAGTATTATTAGACTATTAATCTGGGACTGTCATCATCACACTGATAGGGCAGTTGATGAGGTCACTGGTGCTTGTCCGCCTCAAAAAGAATGCATGGATTATAGAATAGCTACTTAACTCTCTCCTGCACACAGACCGAAGTCCAGTGGGAATTATCCAACAAATATTGCAATCCTATGGAAATGGCTGAAATGGCAAATAACTCCTGACATTTGGAAAAATACGTAATCAAGCATCATAAACAGCAATCACACTTTGTACAGTGATTTCATTATGCCTCATGTCTGCCTCACATCTCCCTGAAACTGTGCCCTCCCTTTCTATGTGAGGTCTGGACTTTACTCTCTGACTTTCTGTGCAGTTGGAAAATGTGCTTCAGCAATAGACTGAGGCTCTTAGAGATACCATATTTTTTCATTCTCCTTGGGCCTTTGCCATGGGACCAAGCTTTGGCTCTCTTCCTAGAGGGTGAATGAAGAGGAGCCATTTCTTTTTCACTGTGGACATTCTCAATCAACAGCCCAAGTCAAGAACAATAAAGTAGTTCAGATCAGTAGAACTCCCCAGCCAGCTCAACTCTTTGTGGGAGCTAAAGGAGAAAGAGAGAGACTGTGAGATTTAAAACACCATAATTTATTCTTTTGCTGTTCATGGAAGCCAGGGTCCAAGTCATCCTTAGGATTGGTTCCATTTAGAAGTTCTGAGAAAAAAATCTTTCCGATATGTTTTCTTCACTTCCTGGTGACTTCAGCAATCCCCAGCTTTATAGTGGCATCACTTTACATGGCTGTATATTCTCTGTGTGTAAAATATATGATGACCACATCAAAGTTTCTTTACAACAAACGCTGCTGTAGAACTTTTTAAAATATATTTCTTTGCTTCTAATTCCCTTTTTAAAAGAACAGAATGCCTGCTCTTCTCCTCCACCCGTGTGATTAAAAAGCATCTCAATACATTCAAATTTATTGCCCTAAGAACCTAATCTTTTATCCCTATTGCCATAAATGGAAATTCCATTCTTCAAAAATGGAAGAATGGAATTGCTTAGGACAAAGCAAAACAAACACACATGGAGGTCACTCTTTTTTTTCTCTTATGCTACGTATTCAGCCTATTAGCACATATTTTGCTGTCAATTGTTTTCTGAAAATACATGTAGAAATTATTGTCTCCTCAACACTTGCACTGCTAGCCCAAAACTTTTCTACATCTCACTTAGCTGTGATGCTTCCTTATTTCTGTCATGGACTTCTGCAGTATTCTCAGTACAGCTGCTAAAGGACAACTCCCCCCACCCCCCACCCCCCCGCAATATAGCTCAGATCACAGCTCAGTTCAGATCATGACTCTTCTCTGGGAAAAGTGCCAGAGACTTTCCCCATCTCAGTCAGGGTGAAGACAGAGTCCTCTCAAAGACTAACAGATACAACCTGGCTTTTCTTTTCTTCTTTAGAAATAGTTTTTGCTCCTCCTCCTCCCCTTTCTGCTCCTTCTCTTCTTCCTCCTTCTCCTCCTCCTCCTCCTGCTCCTCCTCCTCCTCCCCCTTGGAAGGAAGAGTGAAACATTAGAACTGTTCCAGGGAGGAATTCTGCCTATAGTACGTGTAGATAATAAATGATTTGGTAATTATACATTCTTCTTTGACTCTAGTAATTTTCATGAATTCAGGATACAAATATACAAGTACCCTTTATTAATTAGAGGCTTAGTTCCTTAATAAAAGAGCTATAGCAAATGTATAAAGATATGTGGCTACAATTGTAAGTGAACTTAGACAGGATTAAGTTTACTACTCAACTTCATAAATATAAATTGCATTTCTCAATCATGAATAAATCTCGAAACCAATTATCTTTGATACATAATGGATTTCACTTGCTTCTTACTCTAAACATGATCATCCTGCAGAAGTATAAATATACTATTATCTAAAGCATGACCTTTTATTGAACGCTTAGAAGAATAATGCAGCACAAGGAGACAGAAGGCCTTTTAGGGCAAACTTTCTGTACCCTCATAACATATTAAAAATGAAATAAATATAAAAATTCACTTTCAACTTGAGTAAGTGCACTAACTTCACAAGTATTAGAATCCTGTGAAGCAAGGATATAGTAGTCAGTGGATTCACCATGTGAGAGCTGTGTCCCCTCAAAATTAGTATACCCATGCCCGACACCCCACTGTGATTACCCTTGGAGATAAGAACTTTAAAAAGATAATGAAGGTTAAACACAGCCACAGATTTGAGGCCCTAGTAGAACACAACCAGTGTCTTTGTAAGAAGAGGAAGAAATAGCAGAATTATACAAAAGCCATTGCAAGACAAGACAGATCTCTGAGAATGAAAGTTTTATTGCCCCAATTTTGGATCTCAACAGGAAGAACTGTGAGAAGCTACATTTATATTGTTCCACCCTCTAGTTTGAACCCTTGGGGGGGGGGGGGTCAGACTTAGCTGAGTAACACAGAGAGGCAGGAATTCCTTGGAGGCTTGAATGGTAGAAAGTTAGAGGACATATGGGAGGATTGCGGTCCTCTCACAAATGATGGTCTGCCATTCCTTCTTACCTTAGGAGATAGTATCGCCATCCACTTGGATGTCGAGTCAGAAATCTAGAATTTATTGCTAGCTCTTCCACTTTCCTTGCCCAAGCAGTGAAATCTAGTAGCAAGTCATTTATTCTGCCTCTTTAATTCTTGTTGGGTGACTTCACTCCTGTCTATTTTCACCACTGGAGTCTGGTCTAGGGCCCCTTCTGCTCAACCCTGGGCCACACCTTTCAGCCTGGCTCCCCCTACCCTGATTTTGCCTTCTGACACACCTTGCCAAATGCAATGGTGGTCAAGCCTTCCTTTTGTCCACAACTTTACAGTGTAATATTAAAAGGCTTTAATTTGCCCCATATGGATCTGGTCAACTCTGTCAAGTCAGCTTTTACCATTCTTACGCTTCCTCAGTCCTACAATACTCCTGTTGTGCTCCCTCACTGGTCTTCTCCTAGTGGGGATTTCTCCATTCTGTGAAGACATCATTTCTTCCCGCTCCAGATTCTGAAGTCAACTCTTGTGTCTGTCTCTGGAGTCCTCTCAGATTCCTTCCCTTTTAAGTCCCAGCCATAAGTCTTTTCTGCCAGGGGCCCCATTAACCTGCTCCAATTCTCTTACCGCCCCCAGAACTAATCAGATTTCCAGTTACTAATCATGGAACACATTGTACTTTCTTTTCCTTAGCATTTATTTCATGTTGATATCATCACTTTTTAAAGTCTACCTTCCCTCATCCCCTGAAATTTTCATGAGGATAAATAACCACTCTGTCTGTTCACTCCTTTCACTACTGGTACTCTAGTAAACCGTGTAACCATGATAAATTGCAAGCAAATGAACATGACTTTAGGAAGATAGAATGATGTTCCTTTCTCAGAAGTATACCCTAGATGAAATTGAAGGTTTAATTTTACTTCAAAAATGTACTAGTTTATATAACCCACAACACTGCTGGATATATAGGTATGTAACTGCCAACTCCCATGGCTTTCCTGGCTACTGCCTGAATTTCAGTTCTGAGGAGTAACCACATGGCTTCCTATTTCCCACATGGACAACCTGGTTCACAGATTCCTGTTCACTGTGTTATCCTGTCACATTTCCTTCCATGTTCATGACCAAAAGTGTGATGTGGCTATCACCACCCTGCTTTTAATCTGCTTTTGAGCAATCTAAGCCACTTTATCCAACTGCTAATTTCTGAATCCCATGGACTGTACTACACTTATAAAATATTTATCATTCTCTCACTTTTACACTCAGCTTCTCTTTCTCATTCTTTTTGTACTCATTTTTCCTTTATTTCCATGTTCCCTTACTTCTTATAAGATGCGTCTTTATCTTCACTGGGTCACAGGACATATGAAAATATAGGTGCTAACAGGGAATACAAGAGAAAAAGAGAAATTATGGGGCTGTTTCGATGAGCCTTGTAAAATACCTCCAAATGCATCATTCTCTTTCCCATCGTGTCTTAAACCATGGAAGGTAGAGGTCCCGGAAATGAAGAGAGTATGGTATGTTCATTAAACGTTTAGAGTTCAGTATTTCCAAAATGCAGGATTTTCTCTCCTTGGCAAGGACGAACATGGATTTGATATGAGAGTGGATGTAGTCCATTATGTTCTCAGCAGTTCTGGACACTGGGACACGAGTAAGTCTCCGATTCATACTGGCTCCAGGGTAAGGCCCTGGCATGAGGGCACCAGCTCCATAACAGGAGTCGACATTGCTCCAGTGTGACTTGGAGGTGGTCGTGAATAAGGAGATATACCATCTCTGGGTAAGTGTGAAAGATTTTTCTTCAGAATTTATGGGGAAGTTGATTTTGTTTTACTCTAATTGACTGAATTTTCCTACTAAAGTAACAGAAGGAGAAAGAATTTCCTAATACACAGAGCAGAAAATGTTCATATTTGCATCTTAGAATGAAAAATGCACATTTTTCTCAGGTAGAAAAGCAAGAAAAAAATCATTTAAGGATTAAAGTGGGAAAGACAAGTTAGTGAAAGTAAAATAAAAATATTGACACTGCCAATTTTATATATTCACTACTTTTATTAAATTAAGTATTTCAGTACTAAAGAAGACTGACATTGATAAGAATGACCACTTAAGATGTCAGATAAAGGTTTATTTTAGAAAATGCTTGTACACTATGTGAAGATATGCTTTCTGAAAGAGTTTCAGATAAGTTGCTGTTGTTATTAATACAGTGCATTTTGCTATAAAATACAGAAACAGGTTCTGAACACTCAGGTGTCCCTGTTGCCTCAAAAATTGTCACACCAACTGTTGAAAATGTTCACCTCAATTTTACCTCAGTTTTATATTTGTGAATGTATTATTTGAACTTCCTTGGCCTACTGTTAGCATTATCTTCAAAATACAATTATTATGTGCTCTAATAAACAGAGGTATTAGTGAATTGCTAAATAGTATGCCGGAAAAATGATAGGGAAAATATTCTCTCTTTTAAACAGACAGAATCATATACAAAAAGCCATCTTTTATCATGACTGGTGTCCCAAATAAAGCAACTTTGCTCATATATGCTTTGCCAAATGGTTGACATTGTTTCCTAAGGTACACATGAGATTTTTTAGTTTCTATATAATTTGTGATACAGCTGTGACTGCTTTACCTGACTCCACAAGTAACAATGGCTTAAACCAGGTAGTTTATTTCTATCTCAGGAAATCATCCTGGTCTGAATCTGAGGCAAATATTGTTGCTTCATGATGTAGAGAATGAAGTCTCCTTCTAGCTTAATACTCTGCAGTCCTTAGACATTGTCCAAAGTGATCCTCATAGTCTAGAGCAATGCTCAAGCAGGAAATGAAGTGGAAGAGGAGATCGTATTCCTGTTTTAAAGAGTATCTGTCTTGGTTACTTTTCTTTAATTGCTGAGACAAAATACCCAACATCCAAAATGAAGAAAGGAAAGATTTATTTAGCTTACAGTTCGTGGAGGTTTCATTCCATACTTGGCTGCTTCAGAGGCTGAGTGGCACATGGCAGAGGGCAAACTGTTCATGGCAGCAGAGCACAGCAAAAACAACCAGGGCAAAAGGGAGGAATGGCTGCACGTAGCCTCTTCTCTTCCCTTACACTGTAAACAGCCTACCCCCACCCACAGGGTGTGTAGCTCTCACACAGTCTCCATGTCCTCCTCTTCCACAGGCCCAGGATGTACACAAAGTAAGCACCCTGGCTTCCTGCTGAATCACTCAGCCAAACCTCTAGACTCCCCAAGTTGACACAATGTATCAACCATAACAGTATCACATCCTTTTTCCTATATCCCACGTGAGGCTTGATTGATACAGAGAGATGGATCCTTATGTAAGGTAGTTAAGTGTACTTGGGGTGTGAACAGAAAAAAATTCAAAGGCTCAATTATGAGAAAGAAAGATTTAAGGAGATTTACAAAAAGTATAACCCCAACTACAATATCTGCTTTTAAAAATGGAAGGGGAGGAATCAGCTTCCCATAGAGAAAATTTCACCATCAAAACTGTCAGCTTAGGAACTATGTAAGGCAAATTGCTCCTACTTGATTATATAAAATTATACATCTTTTCAAGATAAATCAATTATTAAATGATATATGTGTAGTTAAATGTCATTCATCAAATGAAATGTAACTACTAAAATGCTAAAAATATTTAAATATATATTCATGTAAATATACAGATTCATATGAATTGGGAGAAAAAGGGCAAATAGTCTAAAATGAATACAAACCACTGACAAAAAGGATAAAGATATGGTTAAACTCACTAGTCTCCCTTCCAAGTACTAACCAGGCCTGACCGTGCTTAGCTTCCACGATCGGCTGAGATCGGGCATGTTCAGGGTCCTACGGCTGTAGACCAAACTCACTAGTAATGAAATGAAAATTAATGGAATAAAATATCTCTCTGTATTCATTATATAGAAAGATTAAATGAAAGCTTCAATATCTATTCTGGCAAAAGTGCAAGAGAAGAGTAAATACACTCATTTACTGTTGGGGAAAAGAGACATTGGAAAGTGCTCTTGGAAACTCATTCTGGTCAGACCTAGGAAGTTTTTAAAACATAAATTCTTTGGATTTATTTGGAGACAGAATCCTGCTATGCAGTTCAGCTCACTGGCCTTGTCCTCACTCTGTAGCCCAGGCTGGGACCCAACTCATGGTGGTCTTCCTACCTCAGCCTCTCAAGTACTGGGATTGCAGGCGTGCACCACCATGCTTGGCCATGTGGTCCTTTTGCTACCACACCTGGAAATCTATTACATAGGTACAAAGAATGAACTGGAAAGGCCAAAGCTACTAGGGTACTTAGCACACACAGCTTGCTTGTAGTGATGAAAACCTGAAAGAAATGGTTGCTTATCAAGGCTGACTAGGTGAATAAATTACCAGGTGTCCACACTACACAGGCATTAAAAGTATGTGTGCAAGCTCTCATGATTGTCTTTGAGGGATTTCCATGAGGCACTGGTTTGCAAAGAAAAGGTGCAGAAAGTGCACGTACGACGTGTGTTCTTTAAACTCCTTTTCTCTGATCAATTTTGTCCTCCAGAAATCTAAGTTTGAACTCAGAACCTATCGTATTTATGAATGTGACATCGTTTGGAAGTAGAGACTCTGTAAATACAATGAAGATAAAATCCTGCTGCATTAGGCTAGGTCTGAATCCAGTATTATAGGTGATATAGAAAGACTAGGGGCCATAGGAAGGCAGCTCTTCAAGTGAGAGGAAGAGGCTGGAAAATGTGAGTGAGGTCAAGAACGGCAGACGTTCCTGCTCATCCTCAGAATCTAACAACAGAGCTTGTTAGAACCCTGGTTTGGGATGTGCCATATTCAGAGCAATGAGAACACACCGCTGTCATTGTAAGCTGTCAGTGCTAAGACTACAAAGCAAATGCTGTTTCTGTACAAGAACGTTGTAGCTATGCCAGGAGGAGTAAAAGAAAAATATGCCAAAAAAGGAAATAAACTAGAACTCTAGCAAATAAAATCAAGCACTTTTTACAAATAAGAATAAGGCTGGGGAAAGGCTAGGGTATAGCTCAGCAGCACAAGCACCTGTCTGGCAAGTTCAAGACCCTGAGTTCTATTCCTTGTACAAAAAAAAAACAAAAACAAAGAAGAAATTCCCATAGCAATGCTGATGTTTGCACGATGCTGATTTGTAAGACAAGGGTGTTAGCCTGAAGGTTTTGGTTTCTTTTCTTTTTTTTTTTTTTTTTTTTTTTTTGCATTGGTAGACATTGAACCCAGGGCCTGGCATATCCTACACAAGTGCTCTAATACTGAGCTATATATACCAGCTCCCTGCCTGCTTTCCTTTATATGTTGAGAGTATGTTCAACTAACTCAGATGCTGAACAAATAAATATAAACCACTAAGAATCCATAATTATCTCAAAATTTGAAAATGAAACCATTTAATGTTCTAAATGCGGAAATAAGTATGATTTCACAAGAATTGGTCAAAAAATGAACAGCTATATACATAGTGTGTGTAAGTGCTACTGCAGATACAAAATGTATAAAGAACTAAAACTTAGAAATAAATTTGACCATGTCAAGTAACAACAGGAAAAGCTTTAATTTTAAAATCAGTAAACATACTACTTGTATACTGTAGATCTCAAGAGATCAAAATATTTTGCATATTTGTAACTAAATTTTCATAACTTTAATTTAATGATGTGAGTACTCATAGTACTGTATAACTTTTTATAATTGGCCCAACGTAATCAAAGAATGGATTTGCTGCCCATAGTTAATATTACGGTGGTGGAGAGATTAATGGTAATGACGGACCGTTTTCCAAGCAGAGCCTTTACATTAACATAGATATGCAAAGACAGACTAGAGAATTTTGGTACAGAACGCATCATACAAGTGTATAATGAATCAAGCACTTCTATTATTATACAGGGCACCAACATAGTGGAGCCATCAAAGTTGTTACTTATGCTACCCTATCAGCCAAATTGTTAAGCTGATGATGCTTGAATTTCACCAGGATATTTTATGATGAACATCTTTCACTGCAAGGAGAAGTCGATTCCCAAGCCAGCAGGAAAGATTTGTATCAGTTGCATGTTGAACTCCTTAAACATGGGACACCTTAGCAGAGAGAAATGATAACCTTTAAAAGTAAAAGACTTCCATGATCTGGCAGCTGTCACAAGATGTAGGGTGATTGAGATGCCCCACAGTGAAGTAAAACTATTTTAATGGAGGTACAATAATTGATCAAAGAGACACTCCAGCCTCCTGGGTCCTCATGGAGGCTATTCCAAGTGCTTAAATTTGCCATAAAACTCTAATGGACACCCAGGGGGCCACTTCCAACAATTTATTTTACTTTAACTGAATTCCAGTGCCTTAAATTACCAGGAAGAACCTCGTCACTTGCTACATGGGCTTGCATTTTCTGTTTCTGATTAGTTTATGGATTATATTCAAGTTTTTCATCATGAATAACTTTATGATAAGTAACAAATAACTAACAGATACATCACTGATGAGCTCGACCTATAAGGGAAGCTCATTTTCTGAAGTGACTGAAGTTTATCAACTATACACATTTATATTCCTTAGTTTAATCTCTTAAAAAGACTCTCATGCCAACAAAAGGTTAGCTCAAATTCTCCTGTATGTCTATGCACAATTCACTTATTTTTTGCCAACATAATGTTATCTATGACACAGTATTGCAAACACACACTACCACCCACCCAGTTTTTTCTAGCCAACAGCATCTGAGTAGAATCTGGCACTATGAGGGGTTCTAGGGAAATTACATTTTTAACAAATAGCAAACAACTCTGCAGAAAGAAAGTCTATCATCTCGCACAATATGGATAAGCTTCTTCCCGTGAGTCTGTTCACATCTCCAGGGGCTTCAAATCACATCTTGACCAATATTTGAAGTAGAGTAGCCATTGGTCTTATCCTGACAGCTAAGTAGAGGATAATTTTGAGACTGTAAAATTAAGAACCTAATCACCAAATGTGTAAGATATTTTAGTTAAAAAAATTACACTATTCTAATAGCGATGGATTACCTTCATCTCATATTTGATTCTGTTCTGATATACAGCTTCTTAAAGGTAATTTACCAGCCAAGAATGGCAATACACACTTGTAATCCTGTATTTGGCAGCCTGAGGCAAGAGGATTGCATTAAGTTGTAGGCCAGCCTGAGCTACATAGCAAGACCATGTCTGAAAAAACTCAAAATGAGAGAGAGAGAGAGACAGACAGACAGACAGAGACAGAGACAGAGACAGAGGAAGAAACAGAGAGACAAAGGCTGAATAGTTTGATAACTCCTTTGTCAAATCCGTGACTAAAACTGCAATTCTGGAACAATCTAAAACAAGCTAACAGAAATAAAGATCCATCCACCACCATCCTACACATGGATGTTCACAAACTTTTTAAATTCAATTTTATTACTAGTAAATTTTTAACAATATAGAGATAGAGAATAGTATGAGGCTATGTTTATGAAAATCATACAACAAAATTTTCTTATTGAAATGCTCAGTTTAGGCTGGGTGTAGTAATACATGCCTGTAATTCCAGCACTGGGGAGGCTGAAGCAGGAGGATTGCCACAAGTTCAAGGCCAGCCTGGGATACATATTGAACTCAAGGGCAGCCAGAACTACCAAAAAAAAAAAAACAAAAAAAAAACGCTCAGTTTAAGAAGTCTTAGCAAATGTACCTAGTTTTGTGATCCTTTCCAAAATCAAGATATAGCAGACTTTTGTCACCCTCTCACATTTTCCTTGTATCTAACTGAAATCTGTCTGCTCTTCCCATAACTAGGCTGTGAAAAACAATGATATACGTTCTGCCACTAAAACTGTGTCATTTACATAATCCCATGTAAGTGAAATTATAAATTATATAATATCTTTTGTCTGGCTCCTGCCCCATAGTATGAACACAGATCTTGCTTTTTTCAGTGTGAACAACCTCTGGCCTTCATTAGCGTGCTTCAGCTATTTGTTATAATTATTGATGTGACCTGTAAATTTTCTCTTTGTTATTGTTTCTCACGTTACCTACTCTTTTCCTTTGTCCCTGCATCCTTCAGTATGAAGTGAGTATTTGTAAAGAGCATCTCTGCTTTAGCTTTACCAACTGTACCTCTCTTTTATTCTTTGTGATGGCTCAAGGCTTACAGTACACATCCTGCTCACGGTGTGTATTCAACATGAAAGCACATCCTGTGTAATATAATGTCCTACCATAGTGCACTTCTGTTTCCACCTTTACCCATCACAGTTTATGTGACCTATTGTTATATGTGCTTTCAACGAAAAATGCAAAGCAAAATCTGCAGTATGTGTTTACACATTAACCATCACTGCCGGGCTTTATTCCTTTATATAGATGTAAGTAACTTAGAGAACTTTTAAATACTAACAATAAATGTTATAAGATAAAACAAAAACCCAAAGAGGCTGAGAAAAATTAAAAAATCACATTACTCTTGATTTCTAATTCAAGAATGAATGACAATTTTATCATTTATATAGGGGCTATGTTGTTAAGCATTTAGCTTCTAACTTATATTCCATTAATATTTGTGATATAATACTTGTGTAATTCTCAGAACAACTACTCTTATTAATTTGTGATGTGCCACTTTGTAGATTAAAGACAGGCTTGGAAAGCTGTGTGGTTCTTCCTTGCTGTAGGCCACTGGCTTAGCATGAAAGAAGTCTTGGGTTCCACCCCGGCAGTGCAAAAACAGAGTGCATTGTATGAAAGCTGACTTGGAGAAGCTACACAACTTACATCAGTAATTTCAACAGATAATAAGTTGTTATTCATGGCCTAAAAGATACTCTGAGTCCAGTACTTTATATTTTTGAACCTTATATATATTGATAGTAGCAAACGAGTTTAATTTGGTGATTGGCAAATTGAAACTTTTCCTGTTAGATTACAAACCTACCACTAGCACCTATAAATGATACTAATATCTAATCAGCTTTAAAGACAATTTTATCATTTGTGTGCAATAGCAGATAATTAATAAAACTTTTCCGTAGCAAGGTTCTGGCAACATTTTGAATATAATCTCAGTTGAAATTCTTTCAATAAATTCTTTTAATTTTATTTCAGCTAGAAGCAATTATAATTCTGATTTCACTCTAACTATCCTTGGAAGCATATTAAAAATTAATTGCCAATGCCTCCTTCAAGTACCGTGAGAAGAACTAAAATGGACATCACAGTAAATATGAACTTTATTTTTAAATTTTTAAACATTTTAAAAAGAATTTATTGGTACATATTTGCCATTTATCATAGGGAATTTGAAAATCCCCAAAAACTGAACAACCATAACAAGAAGAATCATATAGTGTACAGAAGTGGGATATATTAATGGTGTGCAAGACTGGTTCAGTATTTAAACATTTAGGCATGCATTTAATTTCATCAGTATGCTAAATAAGAAAAATCATATAGTCACATTAATGAAAGGGTTTGATAAAAATCCATGATGGATTCATGACAAACACAAAAACAACAACCTTTCCGTGAAATAGGAATAGAAGCAAATTTTCTCAAGGGATGAGAAACTTCTGTTAAAAGATGACATGACAACGTACTGCTTAAAGATGATATTTGCAGTGGAGAAAGATGGGTCAATTTCCCTCTAATATTGAAAACAAATCCAGGGTATTATACCTTAGTACTCTCATTTAACAATTTTTGGGAAGTCTTAGTGTGATAAGACGAGAGAGAGAAATAAATTGCCTAATAAAAAAAATTCAGCATTCAAGTCCTAAAATTCAGTGCTCATCTAAGCAGTGTCTGTAATGTACATGGAACCTTCACTGATTTCATTTACAACTTTGTTTAATCAAAGCTTATTAACTTACGGGAAGTGATTTTAAAGGGAAATTTTGCCACAAATATGTAAACTAACAAATTCAGTTATATTTCTTCATTTCATAAAAGTGAAGTGGGCCCTTTTAATTAATGGATCTATGATACCTTTGGAAAATATTTGCAATTTGAAAATGTCAGTATAGGGACCAGAGATACAGCTCATGGCACAAGCACCTGCCTGTCAAGCACAAGGCCCTGAGTTTGGTCCTTGGTACAAAAAACAAGTCACTGTATTTACATTTTCTAAAATACGTATGTAGAAAAAGTTAAGGTATCACCTCACCCCAGTAAGGTTGTAAAGCATTACGAAATCAACCAATAACAAATGCTGTTGAGGCTGTGGAGAAATAGGAGCTCTTCGGCACTGCTGGTGGGAATGCAGACTGGTGAAACCACTGTGGAGATTAGTTTGGAGATTCCTCAGCAAACTAGGTCTAGAGGTCCCATTCAACCCAGCTATTCCCCTTCTGGGTATTTTTCCAGAAGATCTGAAAACATCATATCACCATGATATATGTGCACCCATGTTTATAGCAGTGCAATTTGTAATAGCTAAATCGTGGAAGCAACCCAAATGTCCATCCACAGAGGACTGGCATTTTTACATAATGGAATATCACTCAGCTATAAAGAAAGGCAAACTAGAGGCTTTTATAGGCAAATGGTCACAATTAGAGATCATACTCATAAGTGAAATAAATCAGATGTGCATGTGCAAACAGCATATTGTATCAAAGAGCAATTGGGTTGAGGGGAAGGAGAAACGGAAGAAAGGGATAGCTATGTATGTATGTATGTGCAGGATGGCTAACATGGTTGCACTATTGTCTCATGTCACTTTATTGTAAGGAACAGTCAATGATTAGTTGTTTGATCAACCTTGCATGTCTATATGTGTTACCCTGAACTTACACTTTGAAGTTATCAATATGTAATACAACAACCATTGTTAATTCCCTGTCACCTTATCTGTAATTCAGTTTTTGTACTGTTCCTGTGCAACTTTGGGTCTGTTTGCTAATGTTTTCATTCTTTTACTTTAAAAAAAAGATTTAAAATTTTAAAAATTTATTTTAAAGGAAAACAATGGCTTTGCCCTCTGTGTCACCTCATTAAGTGCCCCCAGCCACCACCAGCTCCCTTCTTACCCCTAGAACCAGCTCCGCATTGCTTGTCTGGCCTTGGAAAAACCAGTGTCACCCCGCAGAAAGAAAAATCACCTGGAATTACTACTATGATAGTAATAACAACTTTTTAAACCTTCTTTAACATATTTCTCCACAATTTACATTAATTATACTTTTTGTGAGTCATGCAAATTTTACAGTCAACCCTAACGTTTAGACTAAACCCATGTACAGTTTTCTAGTTTGGCTTCAGCCATGCTCTTACAAATGAGGGAGAGAGAGAGAAGGCATACACAAGACAATATTTACATATTATAGAGTACAGACAGTGCCTTTTGTCTCAAGGCGCTAACTGTTACATCCTAATGACGATACATGTGCCTTAGAATATGTACTTAAAACAGATTAAACTATTCATATTGAGGCATTCTTTAAGAGTTAAGTATAAAAACAAAAAACCATATTATAGTTTTTTGAAAAATCAATAGGGAAGTTTGAAAACACTGTGCACTGTTAGACATTCAAATTCCAAATAGTGTGCACTGTTAGAGATTCAACACTCTCTGTACTATTTTTTATCTTTACTTTTATTTTTTGAAAGTTCTCTCTTTTTAAGTTTATTGCTACAGTTTAGATACGCATAATGACCACATTCATCATGGGGAATTTGTATTTATACATAGTATGTCTTGATTCCTTTAGTTTTCCCATTCCCCTCTCCTACTTTCAACCTCTCTTCCCTTCCTTAGAAAGTTTTGTTCCCATTGTATCCTTCTTTTCTCACATTTCTTTTCCTTTCCTTCCTTTCCTCCTCCCTTCTCCTTAGTTTCTCTTTCCTTTTGAACAATTTCTTCTTGTTTCACAATATCTACTATACATTTTGTTTTTATTTATACTTTCAATTTCTCACACTGGAGAGACAATGTAATATTTACATGTTTGTCCCATTTATCTCACTCAAAAATAAAGTCTCAAAGTCCATTCATTTAACTGTAAATGTCTCAAGTTTATCCTTCTTTATGGCTAAGTAGTACTCTATTGTGTAAAAAATCTTTTGTGCCCATTCATTAGCTGATGGGCACTTGGGTTGTTTCCAAGATTTGGTTCTTACAGACTGTGATGCTATAAACATGTGGTTATATATATCACTGTGGGATGATGCTTTTCATTCTTTTGGAAAGATACCAGGAAGGGAAACAGCTGGGTCAGGATGGGACCTCTAGTCTTAGTATTATGGGGAATTTCCACGCTGATTTTGACATTCGCTGTAACAGTCTACACTCCCTCCAACAGTGGAGAAGCATTCCTTTCCCCCACATCCCCTCCAGCATTTGTTATTGGTTCTTTTCAGAGTGAGATGGAATCTCAGTGTTGTTTTAATTTGCATCTCTTGAATGACCAGTGACGTTGAACATTTTTTCATATAATTATTTGCCATTTATGCATATTCATTAGAGAAGAGTGTATTCATCTCAGATGCCCATTTTTGGGTTGGGTCTTTAAATTGGGTTATCTGATTATTTTCAATTCTTTATATGCTCTGGATGTAAGTCCCTTGTCTTAGGAACACCTGCTTAATATTTTCTCCATTCTATGGGTTGTCTTCTCACTCTGTCAGTGATGGTTTTTGCTATGCAAAAGCTTTTGAATAAGATGAGACCCCAGGTGTTGATTCTTTGTAGTATTTCCTGTGTAGCTAGGGTCTGGTTCCTAAAGTCTTGGCCTGCGCATGTGTATTCAAAAGTTCCACTTATTCTGTTTTCTAACAGATTTATTGTGTTTCTGTTTTAAAAAATTTAATCTTTGATCTGTCTTGATTTTAATTTAGTTCATGGTTAGACATGGGTCTAGTGTTAGTGTTTGGCATGTGGAAAACCAGTTTTTCTATCACTACTTAGAGCTTACCATTCTTCCACTGAACATATTTGGCCCCTTTTTCAAAGATAAGGAGGCTGAGTGTGTTTGGAGTTGTTTCTGAATCTTCTAATTTGTTCCACCGATCCTCAGGCATGTTTTTATTTTTTCCTTTTTCTTTATTTTTGGCAGTACCATGCTGTTTTTATTGCAGTAGGTCTATAGCATAATCTCAAGTCAGGGATAATGATGCCTCATGCTTTGCCTTTGTTGCCTAGAATTACTCTTGCTATTCTAGGGCTCTGGTTCCAAATGAATCTTAGGAATGTTTTCTTTAGTATTGTGAAGTATACTAATGGTATTTTGATTGGGATTGCATTAAATCTGTATAAACATTTTGAAAGTATGGTCATTTTCACTATGTTCGTTCTTCCTACCCAAGAGCAGGGGATATCTTTCCAGTTTCTGATATCCTCTTTGATCTCCTTTTACAGAGTACTGTATTTTTAGTCTATAGAACATTTACTCCCTTTCTTAGATTGATTCCTTAGTGTTTCTTTTTTATTTTTGATACTACTATGAAAAGGGTTGTTTCCTTAATTTCTCTGTCAGTGATTTTGTTGTTTGTGTACAAGGATGCTATGGATTTTTGAGTGTTGACTTTGTATGCAGATATGTACCTAAACTTGGTTATTAAATCTAGAAGTCTTTTGGTGGAGTTTTTGGAATTCTCTCTATAGAGCATCATGCCATTTGCAAATAATGATAATTTAACTTGTTCCTTTCCCATCCTTATTCTTTTTATTTTTTCATCTTGTCAAATTGTTCTGGCTAATGCCTCCAGAACTTCATTAAATAAGAGTAGTGATAATGCACATCTTTGTCTTGTACCTGATTTTAAAGTGAAAGCTTTACTGTTTGGCTTTTCAGTACGATGTTGGCTTTTGTTTTGTCAAAGAAGGGTTTTATCAGATTCAGATAAAGACCATCTATTCCAAATTTTTGTAGAGTTTTCTCATGAATGGGCATTGAACCTTGTCAAATGCTATTTCTTAATGAAAATAAAATCCTTCCTAAAAACTACTAACACTTCGACAAACTCTCTGAATAATGTTAGTGGATATAATTTAGTTTCTATTGTAAAAGTTAAATAAAATATGCTCCAGAAATTAGAAGTCACACCTGTGTTTTTGTTTAGGTCATAATGAATGGACAGAAAACATTAAGTTAAACAGTCAAACCTTCCTTGCATATGAATTTATTTTTTATTATTTCAGAAAATAAGAACACAAGTTGTAATTATCCCAAATAGAGTAGAAGCATTAGGTAGTGCGTTTAATGCATGTTATTTACTTATTTTTACTTAAGAAAGGAAAGAAGAAGGGAGACAGCAAGGAGAGGTGGAAGGGAAGGAAGGATAGAAATAATCTTCTCTATGTTAATATTCGGAAAGCTCCCAAAGCCACTTAGAAGCAAGATCCTTTTGCTTTGTCTGAGAAAATAAGTACCAATGACTTTCTGAGATTGAAGATTTCCTTAGCCCCGGAGGGGGCTGGTGATGTCCGAACCGGCATGACCTCACCTCTCTCTGTAAGAGTGACCTTTAACACTCCACTTCTGCCACCCACAAGGTCATGATTCACATGATTACATTTCCATATTATTTTTTCAGTGTGTCCTTATGTTTAAAAAGCCTGAGGGGATACATGCCATAAAGTAATTTATTAAAATGTTTAGTCAAACTGATAGCAACTTAGTACAGTATATGTCATACTGTCTTCTCATCTTGGCAGGCAATTAACAAGGCTGGTTTTGCTTAATAAAGATTAATAAATTCAAGCTATAATAGCGTGATATTCAAAGGTAGCACTTGAATTTGTTCTGGTTTCTTATCTTTAAAAATATACTTTAGTTGACCCAAATCAATTGCAGAAAGCAAATAGACAGCCTGTGATGCAATAAGCAAAATAAATAACATAAACTAGTGGGTAATTTTCAAGGATACAAGCCAATCTTCCATTTGGAGAGAACAAAAGCCATGCATACCCTCTCCAAACCTAAGAATTAAACCACACAGAAGCCCACAACACTAGTCCTTTGAGAGCATCTATGTTCTTGTGGGGGCCAAAAAGTAAAGTTAGAACAGGCCAGAGCAACCCAAAGGTGAGTACCACACTATGTTATGATAATCTGGTTTTCATTCTCCTCTAGCTGCTGGACGACGGCAGGACCTGGAGATGCACAGATCACTTCATTCCACAGTGTGCTTTTCCTGGCAGCTCATGAGCTTCCATCCAGAGCAGAATCTGCTCTAAAACCAAATCATGATTAGAAAGAGGATTTATTAAACCAAAATGAAGCTATGGGCGTTTAAATACAAGGCTAACATTCTTTTGTAATCTTACAGCGCTTTCAATAACACTGTCTCAAAATCTGCATGTATGGCTATTACTGTCATTCTGTTTTCTTTCTTTCTTTTTTTTTTTTTGGTTCTGGGAATTGAACTCAGGACCTTGGGTTTTCCAGGCAGATGCTGTGCTGCTGAGCTATCTCTCTGGCATTATGGAAGTAAAAATCAGAGGCCGAGAGAGCTAAAGTGACATGTCCCCAGCAGACACAGCAGGTGAGAGAGGGCAATTTGGAATTTGGTCCTTCTGACTTCAAATTCTATATTCTTCTTAATTCTCTAAATGAGACTTTCCAAAAACTGAGATAATACAAACCACACTGTCTTGCATCTTTTGTTAGCTCAAGAGGAAACTTTGACTAACACACTAACCTTCAGTATATTCCCTAAATTATTCTAACACACCATTTTCACCATCCCAATCAAGTCAAGGGTAGGAGTCTCGTTTTATGTGTCTTAGTTCATCAACACAGTACAAAGTTATTACAGGAACGAACAGGAAAAGTTGGTAGAGCTGTAACTCACACAGTACTACAATCCTTACTGACTTTGGCAAAGCCAGTAAAGCCATTGGGATGCTATGTGTACTCACGTACAGCAAACACAACTTCACATTTGGCCCTGTTTACAGACTTGTGGTCAAGGTCAAGAAGAAACTGGTGACAACTGCTGCTTCACTAGAACTTCCACGAGAACAACCCTGGCTGATCTGGCCATTACTTGGTGCAGTAGATTGAATGGTAGCCCTCAAAGGATCAGTTTGCATCCTCACTCCTAACACCTGTGAATGCTGCCCTAAATTGGAAACAGAGTCTTTGTAGGCATAATGAAGTTAAGGGGTTTAGTGAGCAGTGGGTTCTTCCCTAGAGAATCCAAAAAACTCAGCCTTGCCGATACTTTGAGTTTGGTCTTCCGGCCTCCAGAACCATTGTTCACAGACAGCCAGTTCTTGGTGATTAGTTGGAGCAGTCACAGGAAGTGCATGCGCTTGGGTTCCGCCTTTTGTTTCCCATCATGGTGATGCCAGTGCATTCCTGTCTTATAGCATAGCTACTGTGTCAGAGTCCAGGATCCCGTTTGTATCTCAAGTGTGTGTGTTTAGACTGAATCCACTGGGATCTTTCTTCTTCTGAGGGCTTGAGTTCTTAATGTGTTTTTTTTTTCTGTTCCTTTTAAAAAATTTGTTGTAGAAAATGAATATTTGGCCCATAAGAACTTGGTGAAATGCTTAGAGGATAAACCCTATGCCAAATAAGATGTCAGTTTTCTACTGGTTCAACTTATATAGTAATTTACTTTGTTGGTGTTATTGTTGTTCTGGGGATTGAGCCCAGGACCTTTGCATACGCCTATATTTCCAATCATTGTCACTACTACTATTATTTTGAGACAAGGTCTCACCTATGTCACTAAGTTGCCCAGATTAGGTTTGAACTTGTAATCTTCCTGCCTCAGCCTCCCAGGCTGTGGCAATTACAGGTGTGTAATAATTTACATTTTGCTACTACTCTCCTACTCCCAACCATGCAGATAATTCTGAGTGATCATTGTATATTTCCCCTTGAATAGATCCTGGGCCCAGTTTTGCTTCAGTCAAGGGATGTGTGTAGTGAGATTCTCTGTAGCAATAGTAGGCACTCGGTTTAATGCTGACTGAATGAATGGAGTGCTACAATAAATGAATGAAGATGTGAGTGATGCCTACTTGAGGGGAGATCACTTGTAACACACCTCTATGAAAGGTGACCTCACTTGCATGTTAAGAGAACAGTCTCCAATGCCTCAAAAGCAGAATTAAATCCCTTTGCTAACGTCACCTTCGGTACAGTACCTGTCTGTGTTTCAGCTCATCCTTCAAGATAATGGGGGCTCTGCTAAGCTTAGAAACACTGTGAGGATGACAGGAATTAACACACTTGAAAAGATGAGATTGTATCTGGCTCACAAAGTACTCTCATTCAGAATCCACTTCTGTGTTCATTCTGTACTATTTTGTGTCTTGCAGTCAGTGACTGTAAAAGAAGACTCCTGTACAGAGGACCTGGACTGCCTGGTGATGCATCATTCAAGGATGGAAGCACTTACTTTTCCCAACAAATACTGAGTTGTTACCCTCGATCTGATCTCACTAGCTCTCTCGCTTCTTCCAGAACATGCGCATCTTTGAGGAGAAATAGTGTGTGTTCTTCTTTTTGTATCTCTCTTTGCCCTACAGAGTCCTGCTCCAGGTGCAGTTAAAGTTAAAGCTTGGGTAGCATGAATCTACTGGATCAATTGTTCCAGAAAACTTTCTTAATACTTGTTAAAGTTAAAGCCCTGATAGCATAAGTTGGTTGGATCAATTGTTGCAGAAAACTTCCTTAATAATTGTTCAGGGCACTTGCTATATCTTCTCAGGCTTTAAAAACCCAGTCACAGTGGTAAATAGTAATGATGGTGCATTTGCCAAGCCCATTCTTTGCCAATGCACTGAAAGTGCGAGTTGGGGTTAGCGTGAAATACTTGGAAATGACATAGAATAACTTGGATGCCATGATTAAAGAGGACTTGTTTAGAAAACAAACTTCAAGATTATAGGAAAACTTCCTCAGTGACTTTTTTAGGCCTTTGGTTCAATGAACCAGATCTTCCCTTTCCCATGAGGTGATGTTGACCTAGCCCATAATAGAGGAAGTGTCACAGATAAAGCTTGCCAACTTTATGCCAGATACAATTAGTGGCAAACAAACTATAGCCTTTAAAAGGCAGGTGGAGGAAGGAACAACAACAAAATTATGTTTCTGGCCATATTGCCTTTTTCACTGACCTTTCATAATATTTTCAAACCTCTAATTAAAGAGATGCCATTTTATTTTCCATCTCAGTGCTATAAATATGGTAGCACCCATCGTGGAGATTGTCAGAGCAGGCGACAAAGCTGAAAGGTCTGGCCAAAGAGGAAAGGCTTTGAGTGTCGTATAATTTTAAGACTTCCTCTCTCTTGCTTTTGTTATTTTAGTTTTTATTTGGTTTTAAATCTGACTGCTGTTTGCAAAGAGGATACTTATCACCAAACCTCAGTCCCCATTCCTGAGGGTCTGCAATCCTCCGAGGGTGCTCTCCACAGCAATTTGAAAGGCTCTTTGCTCTGCCTTGCATTTCCAGCTGCCAGCCCACAGCATGTAGCACTGTAATGTTATATGTACTCAATAAAGAGTGGTTGAATAAATAAAACCCAGACTATCATTCTCTTGCTTTCAAGTATGATCTATCTTTCCTTCCTATCTTCTTTCTTTCTTTCTTTCTTTCTTTCTTTCTTTCTTTCTTTCTTTCTTTCTGTCTCTCTCTCCCTCCATTTCTCTCTCATTCTTTCTCTTGCTCTCTGCTTTCCTTTTCTTTTTCCTGTCCATAATCAGACTATAATTCCACTTTGATAAAGTCATAAGTAGATACATTTCGTATCAGCACATGAGAAATTCTTTCCTAAAATGTCTTAACATTAGTTCCAACCTTCTGAAATCTTGTCAATCGATAGGAAAAGCTCTTGACAACCTACGGCCCAACCTAACATTGCTGCATGTATCCTCTATTGTATTGTTTTCTTGTCTTCCCCGCACTGGACACTACTGAAAACGGGACATTTACATGCTGATGGCCTGTGTCCACCTCTACAATGCAGGTCCCTAGGTCTAAATGGGGGAGAACTATGACTGTTTCATTCAGGACTCTCTTCCCAGGGCTTGCGTGGTGCCAAGATCTTAGCAGGAGCTCAATAAGTTACAATATATTAAGTTCAAAACATAATTGTTTAATTTAGTGAGGTGTAGTATTCACTTTTTACATTTAAGAAAAGCTTCTGAAAGAGTAGTTATAGTCACATGGTATTTAAGGTGAATGGATTATTGTAAAATATGAGCAAAAACCTGACCTCATCTCAACTCATGTTTTTGAGTTTGAATTGTTTCAGTAAAGCTTTCTCTGTCGCATGTACTGTGCTCTTATGATTGACTAAAATAACCCATAGACGTTTTCATTAGCATAGAGATATTTGGGTAAATGGCCTGTCACATTTAACTTAATTTTTACAACATTCCTCTAAGTAGGTGTCATCAAAGTTTTGGTGTCAGGAAAATGAACTAAGGAAAGATAAACCACAATAAGGTGCACATACGATCAGAAAAGCAATCAAGAAGATACATAGATAGATGATAAATAGATTGACTTTAGGATTTTTTGTGAGTTTTTTTTTTTTTTTTTTTTTTTTTTCCTGTGTTACCAAGGATTGAACTCGGGACCCTGTGCTTGCCAGGCAGGCACTTTTTCCACTGAGCTATATCCCCAGCCCCAGTGAGTTCTAACCATAGAAACATAGATTAGTCCATTTGGGCTGCTACTACAGAATATCATAAACTGTGTGGTTTATGAACAACATAAACTTACTTCTCTGGAGGGTCAGGTGCCAGCAGGTCTGATATATATTAAAGGCCTGTGTCTCACTTCACAGACATTTCTCTCTCTTAGGCCTCACACTATGAAATGACTAAGGAGGCTCTTTACCTGGAATCTCTTTTACTAGAGGATTAATCCCATTCAACCCCTACCACCTACCAACACCCTGCCTTCAAGTAGCATCGTGTTGGGCAATCAGATTCCGATGCGAATTTGTAGTTAGGGATATAAACATCAGTAATATTTGACCCCTCATACACTTGTTATTTTCTTCTCACATTGAAATAATTTCCACTATATTTTACTATCTCCAAAAGTCTCAACTTGTTCCAATCCAAAATCTCATTTAAATATTATTAAATCTTACCTAAGGCTCATGGTCTGGCTCAACTTGAGGCAAATCCTCTCCAGCTGTAAATCTATGATGCCAAACAAGGTATGTACTTCCTGCCTCAGCCTCTCAAGTAACTGAAGTTATGGATACCCACCACCACATGCAGCTTACCAGACCCTTAATGTACTTGGCTGAACAGACTTTCTCCTGTTTTGCAATATGGATAAGCAGACCATGTTCTGTATCTTTAACTTTTCCTCAGTTTTATTTAATAATTCCGTCTTTCAAATCTTTTTATGCTGTGACTTTTTATTTTAAGCAGTCTGAAAGAACCAAGGTACAAATTCAACACTTTTCTTAGAAATCACTTTGGCTAAATATCCAAATCCACAGCTTACTAGTTCTACCTTCCATGATACACTGCAGCGTGAGCACATAGCTCAGCTAACTTCTTCAACAAGAGCCTCCTTTCTTCTGATTTCCAATAACAAGTTCTTTATTTCCATCTACAGCCTCACCAGAGTGGCCATTACCACACATATTTGTACCCAACTTCCATTCATGGCTACATAGGTAGTTTCTAAGAAGTTTGAAGATTTCTGTTCTCTATTTTTGAGCTCTCCCTAGAATCACCTTGCCATTCCCAGCAAGAGAGGATTTCGCTACCATATTTTTCCTAATATTCCAGCCTCTACACATTACTCGGTTCTAAGGTTGCTTCTGTATTCTCAGGTATTTATTATGGCAATAAAGCCACTTTTCAGTAGCTATTTCTGTCATAGTCAATTTGAGTTGTTGTAACACAGTAACATAGAGTAGGTGGTTATTTTCCATGTGAGGGGAAAAAAAGCTAGGGTGAGTGGACAGCTATAGATAAATGATTGCATCTCTCAAAACTCATATGCTGAAATCCTAATTACAAATGTACTATTAAGAAGTGGAGCACTGGGTACATGATCAGGCCAGAGGACTCTATTCTGATAAGTAGGATTCATGTCAGGGTTCCCTTAGCTTTTCCAACACCTGAGGACTTTGCAAGAACATAGCTATGTACAAATCTAAAGGGGAGCTCCCCTAGACATAAGTTTTGCCTTCATCTTGTTCATCCCAACTTCCAGAACTATAACCAATGAAAATCCGCTGCTTATAAGCCTCTTTAGTCTGTGGCATTCTAACTGCCTGAAATGATTAGGACAGTGCATGCTCATTGTTATGGTTTGTGTCTGAGTGTTCCTGCAAAGCCTCATGCAGTCATGGGTAGGCTTTTAGAGCTTGTAATTGATTCATGGTCCAAAGTTGGAATTATGGGTGTGAGTGCTACACCTACCCTGGGTGGTAGTTTGCATACGATGTAAGGGAGGGAAAGAGGCTGCTTGCTGCTGCTCCTCCTTTTTGCTCAGGTTGCTTTACTGTGTTCCGCTGCCATGAATGTTGGCCCTCTGCCATGTGCCACTCTGCCTTGGAGCCAGCCAAGTGTGGACTGAAACCAGCACAAATTGTGAGTTAAATAAAACTTTCCTTCCTCAACTCTGGGTGTCAGGTATTTTGTCTCAGCATGAGAGAAAAGTAACAAAAACACTCATCTGTTAAAGTAGACAGCCTTAGATAGTGCAATTATATTTAAATGTAATGATTGCAAACGTGGAGTTTCCTAATGCAATGAATTAACATTTTCATTTTTTTATATAAAATTCAACCTGAGTGCATGGTATTTCTTGAATATTTACAGAACTAAGTATTTATAGAATTCTACAGAAGTGAGTGAAAATCCTAATATGAATTGTAGTGAAATAACAAAAGTGTCTTTCCTTTCCACATATGTCCAATTTTCTTTTTTCTCTGAAGATTTCTCCTTCTGAAATACTCTTTGCCTTTGTTATACCCCTCCACGGTGTTATGGATCTTCAGTAACCATGTTAAAATCATAATATAATGCAAAATTTCCTGCATATTTGGTTAAAGGTAAAAAGTTCAGTCTCATCCAAAGAATAATCTGCATAATTAAAAGGTTATAGTCTTCTTTGCCCAATATGGCGACCATTAGCTACATGTAGTTACAGAACACTTTCAAATATAGCTATCATATCAAAGAAAGTTTATTTTTAAGCTTTAAATTTAAATAAAAGCACATGACTAATACTTGAAATGTGGCTAATGTACCTAAGGAAATTATTTTTAATTTTATTAACTTAAATGTAAAATAGGTACATGAGACTAGTGGCTACCATTTTGGTTAGTTCCAATTTGGAACATGGATTAAATTATTTTCCTTATGGTCCCCTCCCAAACTCACAAAAGGTCAGCTTCATAAGGGCCAATACATCGGTAGTTCTCAGTATTTCAGAGTTCTTCTGGTGTAAAGACTGAGAGATCTACCACCAAGTTACAAACCGAGGGATATTTCTCATCCAGGGTTGCCTAGGGCCTTCTTTCCTTTGCTTTCAGTCTACCAGTTTGCTAGGCTCAGATCCCAGAGGTTCAAAAGAGGGCTGATTTCTGAGGTTTCCAGCTCGGAAAGGAAATGGTGCAGGGAGTGCCAAATATCACATACAGTAGCCAGCGTGGGACCCCCCAGCCAGATTTACCAGATGAGAAAGGCAGGAGACAGGGAAAAAGAATCGCACCAAAACATACTAATAAAACAGTTGTTTTATAGTAGTTTTGAAAAATTGGATTCATTTTTATAACACTCAGTGTCAAACTGGGTGGGAATCTTTCCTTGTAGTAAACAGATATGTTTGGAGTTAGAAAGTGGAGGGTTTTATAGATGAAGATAGCGTGAGAAATTCAGTCAGTAGTTTCAAAGATGTGGGGAAGATGTGTTTTTCCAGCTAACATAGCTGTAAGTTTAGTTTTCTCTAAATCATAAGGCTTAGAGTAGAGCACATATTAGAAATCTCAAGGGCATGAATGCTAAATTGCCCCGTTTGATACCATTACTCATTTAATATACTCTTGGATCTGAAACAGAAATAAAATTTCTACATTTCCCATAAGTGTAAAAACCATATAATTATGAAACAGTTCAATTCACCACAGTAAATAGCAAGCCCTTGGACCATCACTCTTCACAGATAGAATGTTTCAGCAGATACACAGCTCTAAGCTGCACTTAAAAGGCTCCTGGTACAGCACATAAATATCTTTTACAAGGAAGAAACACCTTTAGAAGTTACCTTGATAATGAACCTCTTTTCTTGAAACTTGTTTCTGGAGTTTAAAATATCAAATAATGAAATTGGAGCTGTCTGCTATCATGTAACATAAAGAATCCAAGCGGGAAAACAGTGAAATCAGAACTGCAGGAGCCAGCTTCCTCTGCTCCTTCACCCTCCACAGGAAACAGGATTATATATAATGCATGTCATGGAGTCCTGCGGGCCAAAGACAAATAACGCTGGCTGTCCGTTACATTTTTCCCTCTGAAAGTTATATTAGAAACACAGCAATCTGAGGAAATTCAAAGTGCTTAAAACACAAACCAAGAAATGTGTAAGCATCTGTAAAGTTAGAGATATAGTAGATGTATTAATGAAACGCTCATTAAACAGGATCATAGGAAAGTCCCTCAAAGGTCAATGGCCATTTAATTTATCATCCGAACTGAAATGCACAGGGAAGTGAAAGTTGACGCTATTAATAATTAAGTGACACTTTAGGAGCCAGCCAAACGTGTGGACACAGTGACATGAGTTTCTCTCTCAGCCCACTGTTGATTCGTCCTGGTGCCCTCCACTCCCTGAACAATATCTCTTTTTAAAGCAATTGTTTAATGTCCAATGTCACTATAGGACTTCTCAATCTTTTCAGTCCTCTTTGATTTTTCTTCTCCTGTACAGTTCTGTAACACTTTTCATTCATTCCACATATTGGTATTATTGCCTTTATCATTCTCTAATATTTATTATGCATTAGTTTTATTTCTGTAATTACATTTTAAGTTCCTGAAGCCAAGAACCTTGGTCTGTCTATTTTTAAAATCTCCCTAAGGTTTAAAAATGTCCCTTGGAAAGAGTTACTAAACAAATAGTTGGTTCCTTATTTATTTCCTATATTTTCAAAGCCCTTTTCAGATCTTTCCTCTCCCATACCATCTTTCAAATCCAAGCAGAGATACTCTGCACGTGATTTTCTAAAGCACTCAGACTTATAACAATGCTTCAGTTGTCGAAACTGATCACAATATGCGATGTACTGTCATTCTAGCTAGATGACGGGCTATTTGTATAGGGATTGTCTCCTATTTCTAGAGTCCCTCACTGTACTTAAATCTAAAAGTGGTAGGAAAATATTTACTAATTGAACCCCTGGCAGCATCATATTATATCCACATTGTTTCCACAGAAGTTCATAACGTATCAAGTAAGGACAAAGTATCAATGGCCAAGGTAGCATGGAGCTAACTGCACCTCCATATAGGTACAGGATAGAGGAGTAGCGCTGATCTGAGAAATGCTGGGACAAGCACAAAATAGGAAAGGAGAAAAGCTAGAAGCTCTTCCAGCTAGCAGTACTGTTTTAATTTATTATGTTCTAATCTTCACAACCGAGCTCAGGAAAATTCTTCTGGCTGCCCAGTTGGACTCTGAAGAGATCTGCTTGACCAGCATGAACTCAGGTAACTCAACCGCAGTATAGAGTAATGGAGGCAAGACTCCTAGAGACTGCAGTGAGGACTACTGTATGGGCTGAGTTACATGAGAGGTTCTCAGTATTAAGAAACCGGTTCAAAGGAAGGAAACTGGAGACCAGCCAGGGTAGGAGCCAAGGGTAAGAGGGGAGGGAGAGTAGAGGAGGGATTACACAAATCTGACATCTCCAATCTGACTCCAACATAGTTTCTCTCGTTGTTCACTGTATAATGGGGAGGATCTACAATGTGATTTGAGCCCTGGCTCTCATGCAACAGCAACTGAGGGCATTCTGAATCAAATGATGATAGTTGTAGGAA
>PVLD010005636.1:0-109789 GCA_004027595.1 Dinomys branickii | reverse complement strand
GCGTCTGGGACTTTCCCACGTCTCGCCCCGGCAGCCTGGTCCGCCCTACCACATCTCCCCCGGCATTTCAGAGAAATACGCCCAGTTTAAACTTCCCAGCCGAGGTTCCGGCATTCACGCTCACCAAGTCTGTCTCGAGCTGGTGGTGTTTATTAAGGAGGTTCGCTCCCTTGCTGCTCACCCGGTCGCCATCTTCCCCATTTGGCAGGGCATGGTGGCACATGCCTATAATCGCAGCTCTCAGAAGGCAGAGGCAGGAGGATCACTGTGAGTTCATGGCCAGTCTAGGGTACAAAGTGAGCTCAAGGCCAGCCTGAACTGCATAGCAAGCCCCTGTCTCAAAAAGACAGAGGAAGAAAGGATAGCAGTTACTTTTGTAGCTTTTGTTGAGGGGAACTTAGTGATTAAGGTATAGGGAAGTGACAGAGAATTACTTTTTATACATTTAGTATTATGTTTTTAATTTTATATTATTCACATGCATTGACCACTGTCTCAATCTGTTTTCTGTTGCTATAATAGAATACCCGAGACTAAGTGATTTATAAACAAAAGAAGTTTATTTTAGCTCACAGCCTGGAGGCCCAGGACATGGAATCAACATCATCTACTTGGCTTCTTGGAAGAGCTTTATGCTGTGTCACAATGTGGTAGAGGAGCAGGAGGGGGAGCAAGTGTGTACAAAGAGGAGGCAGAAGAGGAGACAGGCGTGCAAGGAGAAAGAGTATGACTTTATTTCAACTTGCTTTCATGGTAACTGATCTCTCCCCAGCAGGCCTGACGTACTCCAGAGAAACCAAATCCAATCTCAACAGAACTAACCCAGTTTCTCAAGCAGTTTCCCCATGATCAGCACACCTCTCAATAGACTCTGCCCCTTTGTGGTCCCACCTCTTTTCAGTTATTGGGGTACCAAGCTTCCAGCATATGAATCTTTTTGTGAACAGATCAGAGTGATCATTCACGAAATTTTCCGAAATATACTTTTAAAAACTGTATTGCAATAAGCTGAAAGGGTGGTACCTTGTACTAAATCGGAGTCAACAGCAACAAGGAGGAGGAGCACTGGCGGGACATGCGGATAACTGGATTGCAGAGTGGACGAAGAACGGAGGATAGGGAACCACAGGGCATACCTCTGGCAACCACATTATAAATTTGATGAAACAATTAAACTTTCTGGAAAAAAGCCACATCTTTAAAAAGTCAAAATGTGTTATTTTCTGTATTCTACCATAAGCTTCTTGAAGTTAGAAATATACTTTAAATTTCTTGCTATCTCTCACAGCACTTAATATGGTATCTGATTTGTTATAGATGCCCAATAAATATTTGTCAGATAAACGTCTAAACATTAAATTTCTAAACTTGTGGTTTATCATTTCAGAAGGTAGATTAAATATTTGCCTAAATGGAGAACATGAACACCAAAGAGCTGGAAATACATCACGTCATCTCTTTACCCAAGGGTGAAAAACAAGTGAAGAGAAAACGGGGTTCCAGCACCGCATTGCTGATTGGAACGAGGCACCTGAATTTCAAACCACAGAGTCATTTGTCTTAGTGCCTCCCAGCAAAGGGGAGCGTCAGCTTAGCCACCAGAGGGCTCTCAGCCTCATCTTCTCATTTAGTAGGCTTGAAACCAAACAGGACATAAGAAAAAATGCAGTTGTGAACCAGAAAAAAAAAGCACATATACATCTTCCTCTTCTCCATTAAAGTCATGCTGCCGTAGTAAACGTCCTGAAGCTCCACAGATATGCTTGAAGTGCTCCATCTCCAAATGTGGAAGCGGCCTCCTTGTCTTCGGTTCATTGTAATTTAAATTTCCTGTATCTTTATTGCTCTGTAACACAAAGGACTGACCGGAAGGTGTTCCTCTGTGTTGGGTGGGAGGGAGGATGTTGCCCTAGCTGCATTCCTTTAGGTAAGCCCATGGACACGGTTAGCAGCTGAAATCTTAAGACTTTAGAATGACTTGAGGGTGCTAAAATTTAAGACTGCTGAAGTCCATAGCACTTACAATGATTTTTATTCCAGGTAAATTTTGTGTCAAGGTGTCTTGGTTACTTTTTTCTCGTTGCTGAGACAAAATACCCAACGCCCAAAATGAAGGAAGGAAAGGTTTATTTAGCTTACAGTTTGCAGAGGTTTCAGTCCGTACTTGGCTGGTTCTGAGGCAGAGTGGCACATGGCAGAGGGCAAACTGTTCATGGCAGCAGAGCACAGCAAAAACAACCAGCAAAAAGGAGGAATCGCTGCGAGCAGCCTCTTTCCTTCCCTTACATTATAAACCGGCTACCCCCACCCGGGGTGCATGTAGCTCTCACACAATCTCCATACCTTCCTCTTCCACAGGTGCAGGATGTGTACAAAGTGAGCACCCTGGCTTCCTGCTGAGTCACTCAGCCAAACATCTAGACTCCCCAAGTTGACACAATGTATCAGCCATAACACAAGGGATAGATGATAGGATGTGAGACCGTCTTGTTGATGTTGCGAATTCATGACAACAGTCGGTGAGTTTTCTTCTTATAAATCTCTCCTGACTCCTACCACTGCCATCGGCTCTTTTGTGCCCTGCGATTTACCACTAAATCTACCAAGTGCACAAATTATAACCTATTAAATCACTTATCGGATTAATACAGCCTTTGAACTGAGAGAGCAGAGGAGGAAATGAATGCTTATTGAGTGCTGACACTGGGCTGCCGAATGTTCTAGATCCATTATTATTATTATCTACCTCACAATAACTCTCCCACCATGCGGGTACTGCATCAGCAATTTGCATAAAAGAGAGCCTCACTCTGCAGGGTTGAGTGAGTCACCCAGGACTGTAAAGTGCTGTGGAAATGGGATAATTGAATTTAGAGTGCCTATAAAATGAACATCCCTTTACCCTGACATTTTAGCAGCCCCAGTACTGTGAATTTATGCTTTGGGCTTTCTTCCTTTGGATACCGCCCTGTCCTCAGGTCCTGTAGGGTCTTTGGGCCACAGCTCATTGGTGGTGCTTTAGGCAGCATGTTGTGTGGCCACTCCGGTGTGTATGTGGAGTCTAGTATAATGGTGTTTGCAGCAACACCACAAGGGCTGCTCCCTGTGTGGTAGAAAGCAGGGTAGGGGGAGTAGGGCCCCCAACCCCTCATCATCTTTCACAAGTGTGAGCCAGCTGTGAGACCCTTGTAGGTCTTTTGCAGTAATTCTCATCATTTTGCCTAGTTATTCTCACTCCAGCTACTGGCTAATTCTGAGCTGAGATGCCTGCAGGCAAGCACATTGGGGTCTGTGGGTATGTGACTGTGTGATTGTGGATGTAATGCATCGATCAGTCACACTGAGCATGAGTAATCACAGGTCTTGGTCCTATGACTGGCTCGTGGTCAAGAGGCTAGTAGGATTTTTCAGACTCTTCTACACCTTCTCATCCAAAGCACCTGGTAAGCAAAGTCCTACAGGCAGGATGGTAACCTGAGGCTGGTGTACAGGCTACAGTCATGAAGAACAGTGGCCTTGAGCCCTCATTCGGCGAGCCACACCCAAGACCACAGCCCATTAGCCACATGGAAAGATGTGTCATTAACCACATGGGAAGATGTGACAAACAGAGACCGTGTGCCCCTCAGCCCAGAAGGCAGAGCAACATGGAACACCAAGTCCCTTTACTGTCATACATGAAATAGTCCCAAAAACTGATTTGCAAAGTAAGACTTGTACATTCAAGCCTCTCCCTGAAACCTGTACCCCTCAGTGGGTTCATGTGAGGGAGACAGACTGTTGTTTCCTGGCTGGAGGATGTGGGATTTTAGGAGACTATTGAATGAAGGCAAGAGAGAGCCTGGCAAGTGGAAGCTGAAGGATTATTGTAGCCTATGAATCACTGCAGGCAAATGAGGTGAGTGGGGTGAGTGAGAGAGGTGTGCGGAACAGGCTGCAGGCAGAGCCAGAGGAAGGAGCGGGGCTGGGGGAGCAAAGGCACAGAGTGTTTGCTCAGGGTTCTGTGCAAAAACAGGACCAATAGGATGCGGGTATATGGTGAATGCTCAAATTTTAAATTTTTGTTACAGTGAAAAACACATTGACACTAAACATCCTCAAAATACTCCCCCTCGCTCCAAACATACTCACCATGTCGTTCTTGGCATTTTATAAAGCAGTTCTGGAAGTCCTCTTTCATGACTGTCTTTACAAAGTGTAATAAAAAGAACACAATGAATGTGGCCGCCCAGGGGTGGAAAGGCAGACTCAGGTTCATGAAACATGACTGTGTGGCCTCATCTACCTTCTTTACCAGATTGGCACCATGCAACTGCTGGCTCTTCTCCCAAGTCAAAATGACTGTGAAAGATAAATGCTTTGAATCGATTCAGGATATCGGGGCACGCACTATAGTGAAACCAAAGACACTCAGGAAGGAGGACTTCCAGAACTGCTTCAGAAAGCAGCAAGAATGGTGGGATAAATGTACTCAAAATGAAGGGGGGGGGGATTTTGAGTGGGATTCAGGGCAATGTCTCTTTTATTGTAATAAATCCTTTTAAATCTAAACATTCACTGTATTTTTTTTTTAAATCACACCACATATATAGAAAGAGATTTCTTTTAGGGAATCTGCTCATGTGATGACAAGAGGCTGGCAAGCCCAAAATCTGCAGGCTGGAGCTATGCAATTGAAATCTAAAGGCTGACTGCAGCAGACTCCCCACTAGCCTGGGCTCCCACTGCTCCTGCTCAGGAGACACATCTGTAGATGAGAAGGTGTTTCAATAATGACGTAGTTTGTCCTGAGCCTGTACCCTCCCCACATAGCCTCAGAAGGCTTGAAAGGAGTGTGTTTACCTTCTGACCTTAAGGAGACAGTAGGAAGGTTAATCTTTTGGACACTGAGAAGGAGAGAGAACGAGGATTTGGTAGCAGTTCTGTGACATGCAGGGAAGGGGCAGGCATCAGAGCTGGCCAAGCTGAGTTTTGTTTCTCTACTCTTCCTGGGAAGTTCTTTGGGAAATGCCAGCAACTGCACCGAGCCTCAGCTTCTTTATCCATGACATTGAATAATGATGTCTGTCTCTTTGAGCTGTGGAAGGTTTAGAAATAATGAACAGCAAGCCAGTTGCAAAGAGGGCACTCAATAGATGGTACAGATTTTTAGGGTAGTCAAGTGAGAAGAGTTAAAAGCTGAAATTTGGTAGGCAGCAGCCTCTGATTTGTGAAACAGAAACAATATGTGATGTTGAATAGTATCCCTGCCCCATCTTCCAATATTCATGTTCACCTGGAATCTCAGAAAGTGACCTTACTTGGGAACAGAGTCTTTGCAAATGTGATTAGCTCAGGATCTTGAAATGAGTCATGTTCATTAGTGTGGGTCCTACATCCATTCAGTGACTTGGGTTTTTATAAGAGAAAAGAGATTTAGACAGTCCAAATTCTCTGCATGGCAAAAGACACACAGGCAACTGGGCATGGTGACACATGCCTGTAATCCCAGGACTCTGGGAGGCTGAGGCAGGATAATCCCAAACTGGAGACCAGCCTGGGCAATTTAATGAGACCGTGCCTCAAAATTAAAAATGAAAAGGGTTGGGGAGAGCTCAGTGTGAGGGCCCTGGGTTCAATGCCTAGTACTGTGAAGAAACCAAACAAATCCACAGAAGGAAGAATGCCATGGGAAAGTGGAAACAGAGATTGGAATGACATTTCAGCAAGCCAAGGATTTCTGGGAACTCCCCGAAGGGAAGATTCTTCCCTACCACCTGCAGAGGAAGCAGGGCACTGCCACACTTGACCTCATACGGCCTGCCTCTGGGACTGTAAGAGGATACAATTCCATTGACTTTAAGCTACCCAATTTGTGTTGCTTTGTTATAGTAACCGCAGAGATCTAAAGTTGATAATAGCTACACTACTATGTTGTTTCAACTCTTATTAGGTTGCAGATATAATTAGATTTAGCAATAAAGTTTTAGCTAAATGCTAATAAGAACTATGTAGACACTGGGTAAGCAACCTAGTGTGATGGTGCTCTGTGCTTAGAGCCAAGGCCACCGGCACCCAGGGGGCCTTCCACTGTGTGGGGGTGGGGTGAGGTGACACTTGGAGAGAGCATAGGGGCAATAAGTCAGCATCACAGATCTACCTGCCCAGGGACCCACCCATTCACCAACCAGTGAGGAGGGCCCACATCCTCTTGGTCACTGTAACAAAACATACCCAGAACACACCTTGTAACATACCCATAGCCAGACTTCTACACAGACAGCTCATGTTCCCGTGGCTCTCATCTAGGGAGGGCCCCTGGAATTGAGTTTTCTGCCCCCTCCCCAAGAAACCACCAGATAACCACAGCTGTGTGCATGTGGCGCCCTAACTCGGCTCCCTGGAGGGCACAGGTGACATTCTCTGAACACTATTAGCACAGCAGCTCCCTCTCATCTGTGGTTTTGCTGAGGTTTCAGTTACCTGAGATCAGACATCATCTGAAAACATGAAATGGAAAATTCCAGAAAGAAAACTAAGTTTTTAAGGGACTTCCATGCTACCATATTGTTAAATTTGATTTCATTGTTGGTGTTAGTCTCTTACTGTGCCTTGTTTATAAACCAAATGTGTGCATGGGATGAACAGTACAGAGGGTCTGGTACTATCTGCCGCAGCAAGCATCCCTGGGGCCTGGGTGCACACTCCCATGGATAAGGGGGTCAGTTGTTCTGCTCTGCAGATAATCCCCATCCTCTGTGCCCAGGTCTAGAATCGCTCCTAAGTAGATTTAGAGAAGCTCATCTGTGCCCTGGAAGGATACTCTGCAACAGCTCTCACCTCCCTCCTGATTTGAGGATTACATAGAAATCCATGTCACTGGAGAAACTGGCTCAACCGGTGGCCAGCAGCTCTCTTGGTCTCCTCCTCTTAGTGTGACCAGGTGTGAGGACAATACATGGCTGTGGTGGCAGGAAGCGTCTGGCAAGGAAAATACCAGCAGTGCCAGTACCATCTATTTTACAATAAAGAGAATTTTATTTAACCACGCGCTTTTAAAAATTGGCAAAGTTGGGTTAATACATGCACATAAAATGACAGCATAATTGCCTTTTAGAATGTAGTTAGGAAAATACTCATATGGAAGAAAGCGCGTGTAGTCTGAGGGTTTTCAGAATCACGCAGCAGATTCCCACCAAGGTAAAAGCCAGGCAATATTTGTTTCTCTAACTCTGTGTCATCGTTGAACTTCATCATTCAATTCCTAATAAAATGTAGGCGTTGAGTGAAAACAAATCCCTAACGTGTAACCAAATATAGCTGCTTGGGCCAGACTTAAGCCTCAGCGGAGGGTTTGTAAGCTCTGGCTGTGGACGGGATCCCTCCGTTTCCTGTCAGTATCTCAGAGGAGCTGAGCCCAGCTAAGCAGCTAAGCAGCTGCCCATGGAGCCAGCTGGGGGACCACGCTCAGCTCTGCCTTCCCAGATTGCTGCAGGGTGGACAGATGCAAACCTCCAGCCCTTTTGCAAATGGTCTGCTGGAGGCCACCAGGTCCCTACTGGACCACAAGATGAGATGGCCAGAGCAGTAAACGTAATGGTCACTTCGTAATTCTTTATGACTGCATGAGTTCTACAGAGCAATGTAATGCTATGTGGTTCCACACATTGAATTAACTTGAACTATAGTATAATAATAACAATTATTATTATTAGATTAAGCAATGCATTATCTTTAATGACTCTATTATTGGATTAGGAAATTGATTTAATGGCCGCAACGCAATCTAAGTTAATGTAAGAGGAAAGACCAGTGGGAAATGAAGGGGTCTATCACGCTGTAAAAATGGATATGGTTTTATGGAGCTTTTATTTCAAATACACACATGCACCTACATGTGTGTTATGTGTATGTTGTGCATTTATACTGAATCACGATATGTTTGTTCCTGAGGGCATCTGTCAAGATCAGATCAGATCAGAAGCTGTTGGTGGAGAGGAAATGATTGGGTGGTGAGGTTAGTTAGATCTGGATTTCAATTCTGAGGCTACCATCAATTGCTGAATATGTTACTTAAATCTGTGCGGGCACCAAATATGTATTTGAAGTCCATGTGATATTGTGGTCTGTGTTCTGTGTTTGGGGGTTACAATGGGGAATGAGAAACAGCCTCCCCCACAAAGCACAGTATCAACCTCTCTGTAGCATATCAAGTCTCTGTGACAACTGATAGACATTTGGGTACAAAGATATATCGTGGAAGCTCAGTGCTGCTTTAGACTCTTCAGGTGCCAGTGGAATCCAAGTTTTTAACTGACCACCTTCATCTTGGGATACAGTAAACATCGATTAGATCTCTCAGGGAGGAATGGGAAGGCAAGAAACACACTCACCCATCTCATGGCATTTCTCTTGGTGGATAATTACAAAGTGAGGCTGCTGCTGGCCCCTTCTGAACGGGCTCTTTGTTCACAACATCCCTGTTTTCACTCTGAGAAGCACGCGCCCTCCCATGTTAAAACATTTTCAAACCACCTGACATTCTCCACTTCTTCACTGATAGCTGATCATGTACGTGTCCAGGTCAATAGCAAGTAGTTACATGTTCCAATAGTCTCTTTCCACGTAAAATGGGAGGTTTTATCCCCAGTCAAGGTTTTTCGTTGCACTAGCAAGATATTTAGGGTGGCAGTCAGAGCAGAGCCCCTTTCTCTAGTTCGTGAAGAACGACACCATTGCGGATGTGATCATTTGTATTGCCAAGTCAACTTCACTGGATTAAGAAATGCCTAGTGGATTAGTAAAGCCCACTTCTGGCTGTGTTTGAGTGGGTCGTAGAGGTGTAACCTTCGACACTATATATGGCCTCTTGCCTGTTCCTCTTTGCCATGGTTCCCCTGTGCTTCATCCTGGCTGCCATGAACCAAGCATCTTTGCTCAGCCAAGCCCTTCCACCACGATGCTCCTGCCTTGCAGCCAGATGACCGTGGACTGAATCTTTTGAAACCGTGAACTAAATTATACTATTGTGCCTTTAAATTGTGGATGTGGGGTATTGTGTCTCAGCAATGATAAGGCTGACAAATACAAAAGAGGTCTATAAAGTCACAGCCATTGTGGTGTAGTGACGTCAATCTAAGTCTCTGTGACAGCACAAATCATCCCTTAGGAAGGGATATGCAGGTATCTGAAGTAAAATAAATTCTGAGGTGCACAGCATTTGTCTTCAGTGTTTCCTGTTCCCATTAAAGGGTCAGTCTCCGATCCCAGTTTCCCACAGGCTCTCCTCTGGATAACCAGGTATGTCCAGTTGGTCCATTTCAGAGCTCCACTTACCCGCATTTCTTATGCTCCAACCCAACCCTCGTCTTCTCCGTATTATCAAAATCTATCCTGTGTCCCATTCTATCCAAGTTCTTGTTCCACCGCCGGATCATACGAAACTATAATCTGATCATCACTGTTACAGGGATTCTGGTATTGAAGATGGAGAGTATCTTAAATGAAACAGTTACCTCTAATGTTGGAGAGCTCAGCTTCTGGGGATGCCTAGGGTGGAAGATATTTGCTGATGAACTCAAGCTGCAAGTATTCCTCGAGTCAGTTTATATTTTCACTACTTTCTATTGGTGCGGAATCAAGCCCTATTTGAAGACAACAATATGCAATATAACAATCATCTTGAGTCCCTGCTGTCTTTATTAGTGAAACTCTGGATTGTTTCTACTGTTTTTTATTTTTTATTCTCTTTAATGGTTTGATCAATCTTGTACTCTTACATCTGGTAATCTGGGCAACTTTATTGAAGGTAACAAAATGTAATATACCAACCATTGTCAACTTCCTATCACCTTGTTTTGAAATTCTGTATCATTTTAATTGTTTTTGTATTTTTTTTTTATCTTGGTTGTTGTTACTTTGTTTTCTCTTTAAAAAAAAAAAAAAAAAAGAATTAAGCCCTATTGCAAATAAAGATGGCCCTTGGCCTGAGGAGTTTACAATCAAGATGAAGGATCTTCAATGCCAGGAACTTTTATCCACCACTTTAAAGCATCTTATCTAATCGTGGTAGGTTACCCCCAGGAATCAAAGCTCAGCAAAGCATTCTCCCCAGCCTCAATACAGATAATAGAGAGTCAGAATCTGAACTTGAGTCTGGTCTGAAGTGGGTCCGAAGTGGGTCCGAAGTGGGTCTTTCCAAGACTGCATGCCATGATGGAAAGAGAGAGCCAGGAGCTAAGCCCGGAGAGAAGGAGATACAGCATGGGACTGGTGTGGAAGGTGTGGGAGTCTAGAAAAGATGGGGAACCAGTGCCGGGGCTGTGGAAGGGCGGGAGGAGTGGTTATGCAAATGTTTTCTAAAAGAGCTGGGAAATGGCCTTCCAATGAGGTCTGCAGTTGTGGACAACATTGATTCTACTGTAGCTCCTCTGTATTTATTTTTCCTTCTGCCGTGCTGGGGATGCCCAGGATCTTCGGCGTGCTGGTCAAGCACTCCAGCACCAAGCCACATCTCCAGCTGGTCAAGCACTCCAGCACCAAGCCACATCTCCAGCTGGTCAAGCACTCCAGCACCAAGCCATATCTCCAGCTGGTCAAGCACTCCAGCACCAAGCCACATCTCCAGCTGGTCAAGCACTCCAGCACCAAGCCACATCTCCAGCTGGTCAAGCACTCTAGCACCAAGCCACATCTCCAGCTGGTCAAGCACTCCAGCACCAAGCCACATCTCCAGCTGACCCACCATAGCCAGCAGAGAAAGGTCTACCCGGGTAGAGCGAATCAAGTCAAGGCTTGTGAATAAGAAGGACAATATGCTGGAGGCCAAAGAGGAAGACCATAAAGAGAGTGAAAGGTACTTTGTGGGCCACCTTCTGTTTGCTGTCACTGTGGTCAGCTGAGGGAAAGACAGCCAGAGGCAGGAGGAGGTGTCTTCCAGAGGCACAGGAGCAAACCCAGCCTCCCCTCCGTCACCTGGAGCCATTGCCCCGGTGGAGTTGTCCAGGCCCGGGGTCCCAGGCTGGGGCCTTTCCTCAGTGCTCTCAATGGGGCGGCACTTGCACACCTGTGGGGAGGGTGACCGAGTGATGACTCCACTTCCCTTGGGAATCCTGGCCGGTTTCAATTTACATAACACAGCTTAATCCCCAGAAACAAGAGCCGCTGCAAGGCAGGTTCTTTCTCCATTTTTTTTCCCTCTCCAAGATATGGAAACCTTTATTTTCTCCCTACACCACAAACCAGTGCTGTTAAATAATATTGGATAATTGCACCTGCCGTACTCCCCATATTGTGCCGAGCAAAAATAATTGCTGGTTTTCTGCTTTGCCATTTAGCTGTGACTCCATCATTTGACTCAGAGCATGTCATTTTCTCCCATTTTAGACTGTGTACAGTCAAACTGTGTGAAAGGACTCCCAGATAGCGGCCCTGCATGTGTGAGTGGGCGCGGGCCTCATTCAGCAGTGATTTCTAATTTATACAGCATTGAAAATCCACAGCTATAAATAAACACCTCTGACTGGCTCTGCTGCCTACTCAAATGCTTTATTAAAAAAAAAAAAAAAACTCACCACCAGCTATGAGAAAGGAAAACAAGACTGTCTGGATATGGAATCAGGTTTGTGACTCCTCGGCCTGGCAGGGAGGACTTCGGCCCTGAGGTGGGATCAGGGCTCAGCCCTGAAGCTGCAGTGAGGCCGGGCTCTCTGGACCCCTCAGCACCACACGTGCAGGCGCAATGTATGCTGGGGGATTACAGTACATGAAACCCGCTTCCTGTTATGACATATATTGCAAGCAAGTAGGTGCAGAGCAGCTCAAAATAGCTTGGGAAATGTATGACCCTTTTGGGGAGAATAAGAGGTAGAGGGTTATTTAGGTTGCCAGAGGTTTCTTCCCCATTCTCCCACCCCCGGTTTAAAATTGGCTGCACATGGGAGATGGAGACCTGGGAACAGAAGCACAGATGTAGGCCAGTCCTAGGTGGGTTGGGGTTGCCCCTCGCTCTGCATGGATAGGGGACCGTCTCCACCCACCAGCAAAACCCCTCCACGAGCACGCTCTATCCCCAGGCACATTTTCTTATCCAGCTTTGCAAGATGTGCAGACTTTTTTTCTTAAAGATTTTCAGATGACCACTTATGGCTTTGACCTATGGTACAAAAAGATGGGAGGTGGACTTGGAAATCAAATATCTGTGTGACTCTGCACCTGTCACATTTCTGCTTTGAACTTAAGGCTTAATTCCGCTGCCCCCCCCCGAGAGTGAGTTATTAAACATTTACCAGCTGAACGTTATCGGAAGCTTGGTTTTCTCGTCAAATGATGGCACAATACATTGCCTACTTGCAAAATTTTGTGAGGCTAATGTAAGACTACCTTATAAATCACCTGACACTATGCAAATATTACTGCTGGTATCATTTCTGCTCTATTATTGCGATTTTCCAACTATTAAGGGTCTCACACAGCCCTATACAGGCAGCAAATGCTATATATCTTTTAATGAATGTTTAATCAGCATTCTTTAAGGGGTTTTGTTGTTTATCTTTCTTAAACTACAGCAGGTTATGGTGTGCTTAATATGTGCTAGGTGGGAGATGGCTTGGAAGGATTTCTGGTGTTGAGATAGTGGCCACCAGTGGCCAGTTCATGCTGCAGTCAAGGTTTAATTTGGTCTTAGGGGATAGTGAAGCCACAAATAGAAATCTGCAGGCTCATCTTAGCTCCGAGTTTACTATGACTCTGAGAAGTGTGTAGTCTTTTAGGTGTGGAAATTTATGTTATTCCCCTGAAGGCTTCACATTTGGGGGGTTTCCACCATGACAACGGCTTCTGGACTCTTGCTAAGACCAGGTGCTCAGAGCAGTTAAGAGGCAGCAGCAGGTGTAGGGAGGAGGCGGTGTCCCAGCTCAATCCAAGCAAGACTGGAGGCTCACATTCACGTAATAGTGGAGAAGGGGAGGAATGAACAGGCGCCTGCTGTGGCTTCTCTTGGAGGGCAGCCCTACTGCAGTATTCTGCCCTCTTCCCCAACATCTAGTCTTAGTGTCCACTTTCACCAAATTTCTCCTTTATAAAGTTAGGTGGGAAAACCCAAGTCCAGTTGGTTCTGGCACACACATTCCAACCCTGTGACCCTAATGGCACATTGGAAGGATGAATTGCGTTTACTTAACAACAGACACTGGCCATTAGTGTTCTTTAAAAATGTGCCTATGAATAAAGGTCTGGAAAAAACCACCAGAAAAACTCAAACAGGGTTCACAAACCCTTGTTAATCATCTGACAATTAGATGTAAATCTCAGCAGTTCTTAAAATTACATTATTTTTCATCCAGTCTATTCCCTAAGTATAATGTACAACTGTTTTTGAGGATTAATCAGTTAATTTGAATGGATTAACTTGAATGGAAGAGATGTTAACAATATCATTATACTTAATGCTCATTCTCCCAAGGGATACATTTTCCAATATTTTTATAATATGTTCTCTCTCTGCCCCACTTAATTTGCTATTGAACCAGGTAGGTAGAAAACTTCAGTAGTGTCCATCTCCCTACATTTCTAAATCGAGAAAAAAAATGCGTCAGAGATACATGCAAATAACTAACTTACTAAATACTTATTCCTTAGGAAAGTTAGGATTAATTTTTAAAATGGTGCAGAACTATAGTTAGGAGACCTGAGAGACTGAAGTCATTGTCTTCATTTCAACACAACTTGGATGCAGTTGACTTCTCCTTTGGGTCCTCACCAGTTCTCCTCTGGACTTCTAAGTTTTTCTTTCTCCCTCTGTAAATATTCTCTCTGACACCAAGTTTATGTGAGTTTCCTTGGCCTTTGGCTAGATTTTGACCGGAAGCCACCTCCAGGGAAGTCAGGCAAGGTGACAAGTTCTGAGACAGCGGGAGTTGTTTTTGGCATGTACCATCAACATTTCATAAAACAAGAGTCTTCAAATAAAGCTACTCTTATAACCCTCTAATTAAATTTAAATATTACCCTCTTCTACTTTCCTGTGTCATTCTACCACCTCCTTTTAAAAGAAATAATAATAAAGGATGAGAGAGAAAAAAGTCTTGTGTTTTCTTCCTTCCTGGTTGTTGCAAAATAACATACTATCACTCTGTTTTCATCCTCCGTAGCATCCTGTCACCTGTACAGACAAAAACAGAGAGACATCTCAGCTTCGGGATTTCTCCAACAGGTGTTCCCATGTGCGTAGACAGGCACGTCGATGGGGCAATGCGGGGTTGGGGTCACTTTTTCTGAGGGGGAAAGGGATTCTGTAAAACAGCCACCATCACTACTGCAAGGGTAAGAAGCCAACCTCCCTCCTGCTCTGCTGTTGCCTTCGTGTGGTCCTGTGAATGAGGCACTGTGTGCTGTTGCTTTGGGTGTGTTTGCAGACTGCACCCATCCACAGGTCAATGCTGAGTTCAAGCACTGAACTCACTGGAGACCAAGTGACCATCGCAAATTAGAAAGGAAAGAGAATAGTGAATGATCTAATCGGGTTAGTTCTATGATCTTTCACCAAACTCAAATTTAACCTGGGTGGAAAAGTACTGGCACATGGATCTTGTAAGCAAACACTGTGGAGCACTCTGCTGAAATTGTAGCATTAAGTTTCTAGAATGACTTCCACTCACGCAACAAGTTAGTAATTCCATATTTAATGGTCATAAATCTTTGCATAAGCTTTGAAACTGGTAACACTTCATTAGCTCGCTGTACTTTCTGCCTGTTGCCAAATACTATCAATCCTATGTTGAAAACGTTTTTGCCTTTCAATGTCTTTTCCTTCATTCTGGAAGAGAGACTTCTGGTAGTTCTGATTTGTTACTGGCTCCTAATACCAGATTAAATTTCCCCTTCACACCTTGCCACTTTCATTGATTTTGTCTGTAATGCTGAACACCAAATATCTAGTGTTCTGGTGACTTGATGTAGTGACTGGTGACTTGAAATCCTATTTTGTGGCCTCTTAACCACTCTGATTTTCTAGGACTGCCACCTTCTGATCACAAAGCTCGCTGGTCATCAAACTGTTTGGCATTGTTATGGTCAGAATTCTCCCTTCTTCTGTTTTTCATCAATCCCAGCTGTCCTAGTCACTCCAACAAAGCCTTAGTATTGATTCGCTGTTGTAGGCTTTACAATGTTTTCATTATTTTTTGTTGCTAATCTGAAAACCCCTCTCTATCATGTCATTTCTACATTACAATAACAGTATCTTTTCTGTTACAGTGCAAACTTTGGGCCTTTAATGAATTATTTATCAGCTAAATAAGCTAATTCAAGAACTTCTCAAATTTGTCCCCTCTGTAGTCACTCTGAGGACTCCTAAAATTGTTTTTATCTATGTTTACCAATTCCAGCCACTTCATACTAACTCATTGTAATTTCCCTCCAAGGTGAGATGTCAAGGATTAGAAACTCCCTTCTTCATTTAGGAAACACAATGGAACTCACTCAGAAAGCAGAAGCACTGGTATGAAGTTCCCTTGGAGGAGGAAAGTAGCTGTTCTCTCCTACGAGATCAGAGCCCCCTCCACCCAAGACCAAGCAACCAGGTGCAACACTAAGAAATGCCCAGAGACCTGCTGCTGTGGTGTACATATGATATGAATGTCCTCCAAAGGTCTACTGTAATTGAAAGCTTGGTCCTCGGGGTGGAACTCTTGGGAGGTGGGGGTCCAATGGGAGGCTCTTAGGCATAGAGGGTGTGCCCTCAGGAATGGTTCTCATGGACTCCTTGGTAGATGCCATAAAAGCTTGCATTTGGCGCTCCCTGTCTCTCCCTCTTCTCTTGGCTTGAGATGTAATCAATTGCTTTCTCTCCAACCTTGATGTTTCACCTTCTTCCCAGAGACCAAATCAATCATGGACTTTCAGCACTTTCTCTTGATAAAGTCAGCTTCCTCTGGTATTTCATTATAAGAATGAAAAGCTGGCCAATAAACTCACCAATATGCTAAGGAAGCATTCCCACACAGTTTTCTGTATTGAGCTCCAACAGTCATTTTATTCTATAGAGACTCATCTAAATACCTCAGAAATCTTTCATTTCTTTTCCTTCTAGTAGGTAGAGTCCTTAGTTCTGAATTCTCACAGAGCTGAGCCATTTTTTGGCTCCTCTGAGTGTTCAGAATGTATCTCGGACCATAAACCACTGGCTTAGTGATAGATCATATATCTTACCCAAACCAAATTCACAAAATGGATTTCAAACTCTGAATGTTGTTTGCTATAACGTTTCTAGACGAAGGAGAGTTTCCTCCAGTGGAAAATCTGTAAACTGGCAACTAACAAGTTATATCTATCCAACGACTAGAGAGATTTTAGACCAAATACTTCATATTCATCTATCTGCTGGCATGGCAAAGAAATCATTGTTTTAATCAATATCACTATAAATATCATACACATATAATTATACTTAGTTATTCCAATAAATAAAACACTGGGTAAATAAAAAATGAATTTGCCAGAGCTTAAAACTATGTATCTACAACTACAAAAGCTACTGCTTGACTTTGAAGTAAAAGTTGGAAGAATATTGACTGAGAATGGCAAAGTTCAAGAAGGTAGATGGCTTAGGGGGTTAGGAAGTGAAACAGGAATGGAGTTTGAGGGTCAATGAGCTTAATTAAGTCCACAGTGTATGAGTACTTGGATGGAGAAAAGGCTGCAGCCTGGCTGAAAACAACCCTGGGGAAGAGGGAGAAGCAGTAATTAAGAACAGACTTTCTTTGAGCTTAGGGAGAAGGACAAGAAAAGGCAAAGGAGCTATACATTTGTTATTTACTAAATGTTGCTCTAGTGGAATCATATTTTCAAATACCTGTGAATTTGTTTCACAATAAAATTATTTTATTGTGAAATATCCAGGATCATATGCAAGACAGATAGACCTTACCTAATTTATTCACTGACCAAAGAGGTATACCAGATGGCCTCTAGATCTTTAAAAAATTCTGATCTATGGCAAATAATATTAAAAGAAACTTTTAATGTCATTCCACCAAGTCACTTGTTCAGAGAGAAATTTTTATCTTATAATTGTCCTTAGGAAAATGATCTCTGGCCTTGGGCCCTGTCACAGGATAGACTTATCCCTGGCACATGTCTCTCAGGAAAGTAGAGAAAGGGGTCCTGGGCCTTGGGCGAGATGACTGCCTCTCCAGCGACCCCACACACTGGAGGCACTGGAGTCTCTCAGTCCCTTTCTGTCCCTGCTGTCTCCTATGTGTTGGGTTTTTCTTCCTGAGGGATTCGTGTCCTAGTATAAGCATCCTGTGTCCTATCACCAAGAAAAGGAAAAGAAAATTAAGTGCTTGTATGGAAAGAAAAGGACCCCTGGTGACATGCCCTCGACAGCCCCTTTCCCTGATGAGGGGTGGAGAAACTTCCTGTACAGCTAGATTGTCAGTCCTGGGGGACTGACCTTATACTGATCTTCCAGAGACGGCATCCTCTTCTGCTTCACTATATTGAAATCCATGTTCCACTTAACTCAGCTCCAAGAGTAGGAGTGGAATCAGTTTTGGTGGGTGGCTGATGCTAATAACTGACTCAGTGCAGAAGACCTTTGCCTCCCTGGCTACACAGGGCCATATACCTGCAACTGAGTGTCCTGGGGTATCTTCATCACACACTGTCCAGGTTTCCATTGAATTCTTGACATCTTTTCTTATCCTTGTTCTTCTTACTCTCTTCACATTATTCCACTGACATTGCCCATGAGGAGGGAGAAGGTGAGTAGACATTCAGTAACTGTGGCCATCTCCACTGAAACCTTCTGTCTCCCAGCTAACGTGGAGGACACCACATTGCACAAGGATACTTGTGTGTATAACCACCTCCACTGGGAGGAGCCCAGGATCCTGAAGCGTACAGAGCTCTGTCCTCTAACCAGCTCTATCAGTATCTCTGAGACATGCTTTTGAAGGGCAGAACCTCCAGCTGCACCCGAGATCTACTGTATGAGAATCTCCATATTCAAAAGATCCAGGGGTTTGTGGAACTCTTCATTTTAACAAGATTTGAGGTTTGGGCAATACTACTTTGAAAAGGGAGTTTTTGACCCTGGTTTTAAATTAAACTAAATGAGAAGCTTGAAACAACACCCATTTCAAATCCCCACCTCCAGGGATGTGGATGGACTTGGTCTGGAATTGGCTTAGGGATTAATATTTCTCAAGCTCTTTTATGAAGCCAGGGTTGAGAATTACTGTTGGAGATTCACTGGCCACATTTAATGGGTTGTGAAGGATGTCTTGTGTATTCCTGATCACTTGGTACTTATCTGGTGACTCTCAACCAGGCCATGCACTTTCTCAGGATTTTAGGAACCGAGATTCCAGTGAATTCCAGCCTCGGCTAGCACAGCCCCTCTATAAGTCCTGGAGTGCATGCACCATCTCTGTCCACCCGCATTTATTTAAGTGGCTCTTACTTTCCAGCATTGTCAGTTGGTAAACTGACTAATTTATGCATAAAAACATAGAGAAGGGTGGAAATGTCCACACAGAGAAGAAAGGTGGTGGGTGTTGCTGCGGGCCAACACAATGACCAGCAATGCTGACTACCCCTGTATCTGGGCCCTTCTCTAGGCACTGCACACTTGGTAAGTCACCTAGGACCTCCTGGATCATAGAAAAGTGCTTGTGCATTGTTTTACTGCAACAAGAGAAAACTGGAGCCCGGGGTGTCTTTCCCATCTGCCCGGTCTACAAGCAGCAGAATTAAAGTTGGAAACCCAGGCAGCTTGGCCCAGAGCTTTTCTCCTCGCCACTGCCTCCCACCACTTCACAGGACAAGAGAAGGAAGACTTTAGCCTTGGATATAGGCAAACTGGTGATGACCCAGGTTTCCACAGATCTGGAACAAACGATGTGGAGAAGGACTGTGTGTGGCAGAGGCAGACAATTATTTGCCCAAACCCGAGCAATATTAAACTGGAAGGCACTGCATAGCAGGCTTAAATAAACCAGGACCACCCTGGATACCCTGGGCCTTATGCTCACACTACTGATATCTAATCCTATCATCGGTGAGAGGAAGTGCATTGCCACAGGTTTCATGGTTGGATTGGGGCCAGGTGAGAGACATGTTGAAAATGTCTTGATTCCAATATCCATGGTCTCCTGTTTTATACTGCTTGCCTTAACATGCATCACTTCTTCAACAGCTCTCCAACAAGCACACCATATCACCACTTCCTCCCACCCCTCCAACTCCTGATCCAGTCCTCTAATCTACACCCGTTAGAGTCCCTCTTTGTCTGCTGTCTCCAGAGGACCCTTGAAAAAAGTCACACTTCATGCCTGCAGAGAAGTGGCATTGGGAAAGCCAGCACAAATGAGGATTCAAAGGTGAACAAGACACACTCCCCAAATAAGAAAGCCAAGGGTGCATGTAAAAACAAATCCCTAAAGCAGTGGTGGAAAAGCAGTGATATAAAGTGATACACTTGGTGATGGGGCAGGGGCAAGAGCACTGGGGTAGGATGTGGAGTCCAACCAGGGAAGGTTCCCAGGCCAAGGTCAGTTAAAGCCATGGAGTAGGTATGATCCAGGCAAAGGCTGGGAGACCAGAAGGACGGAAGTTGATGGAGATTAAGAAACAACATCAATGTAGAGGGAAAACAAGCAAATTGATGATGCAGGGGCACAGATTTAGAAGAAGATGAGCAAATATCAAGACCAGGACTGGGTCACAGAGATACTGTGACATTCCAAGGGCCTGGATTTCCTTCTGTAAAGTGTGTGTGTGTGTGTGTGTGGGGGGGTGTCTGAAGTCTTGTAGGGAGAAGACATGGGTGAAATGTATTCACATAGGTTGCTCTGCTTGATTTTCAGCAATTTAAAAGCATTCACTGTCATCACAATTTTGAAGCTTTCCTTTAAAAATTTCTATTTAACTATTTGCAATTAGTAAAGTTCAGGAGAAAACACATTTGTGACCCTATTTTAATGCTATACAGGATTTTTACCTATTCTTTTTTCAAGAAGCCAAAAATCCATCCTCATTTATAATAGTTTCTTCCACTCCCATGAACATCTGTGTATGCACGATGTGAGTGAGGATCCATATGTTGATGCTGGCTCATTTACCCATTGGGAACTAATTGCAATGAAAACTGGATATAGTACCTAAACAATGAGGCTTATTAGGAAGAATTTTGTGTGAAAAACATGATTTCAAATATAATAAATATAGAGAAATTTTTATTTTCTGGATATTTAAAATTCACTGTAGAGTAGCAATTTAAAAATCAATCATTATTGAACTCAGTACAATTGACTTAAGAAGTTCTTGCTCTCTAAATAAGTAATCATGTTCTTTTCTGTTTCTTATGCCTGCCAAACTTTAAATGTATTAATTTCTTCTTTCTTTTCTCTGCTTTTCTTCTTTCCTTCCTTCTTCCTTCCTCCCTCTCTTCCTTCTTCCCCTTCTTTTTCCTTCCTCCATCCCTCCCTTCTTCCCTTCCTTCCTTCCTTCCTTCCTTCCTTCCTTCCTTCCTTCCTTCCTTCCTTCCTTCCTTTTTCAAATATAGACTTGGGGAAGGCATCAGAAATCATTACCCAGAATTTCAAGGGATCCAAAGCCATTAGAATCTGACGTCAACACATTTGAAATGTTAACATACTGTTTTTCTGGCTATTTTCCTGTGATTTGAAATCTTAATTCCAAGAGTAACTTTTAGTATTTCATGCCTTAAGTGTTTGCTTCCATAAATGATGTTGCCTTTTACATTTTTTCTTACCAACTTCTGTAAGCACAGCAAGGACACTCAGGTTGCTCTCCTGTTTCTATGGGTGCTCAGAGTCCCCTCAGAAATGCACACTGGGTGACACTGAACTCTGAAATGGAGTGAAGTTTGTGCACACACAGGCTTACGCTTCACACTGGTCATGTAATGGGCAAAATGCACCATTTGTCTTTTGACAAAACAGAAAAGCACGTGAGCAAGTAGTGTGGGGAACTGTAGGCTACTCTTTTGCTTTCCTGGGCAAAAAGTCAGTGTGGGGTTTCTGCAATCTCCTTGTTTTGGGAATGGAATCATAGGTATTTTATAAGCTCACTTTCTGCTATCTGGAGTTACTCTTCCCACCAAAGGATATTCCATAGGTGGTGAGGTAAAAAGGGGGAAGCAGGGAGGAAAATAAAGATTTCTCTTCTTAACTCAACTGAATTAGGATTATTCTTTCCTGATGAAGAGGTAACATGGTTTTACCCACTTGTAATTAGAAAGCTTAGCCCACTGACGTGTCCTGAGATCCTGCCTAAATGAGAATTCCAGTCTCAAGTATAACATGATTTTATCCAGCGAAGGCTTATTAAGGCTGAGGAGCAAATTACAGGATGAGGGATAGGAACCCACCTGGGAATGCACTGTGGAGGTTAGGAGAGCTAAGAAGCCCACCAGAATCCATTTCCTTCAAAAAGGGAGCTGCAAGATTTTAACAGTTTGGGTCCTATAAACCCTCACCTGTGTGGAGGGAGACTATGAAAATATTTGTAACTCTTGGGATGAGGGAGAATACCTTCTTTGGATGCGCTCTCTAAAACAGGTCTAGCTTTGAAGTTAAATGAGATGCTGTTTGAGGGAGGAGGAGAGATAATTCGGTGGAGTTCTTTGACTGGACACTAGCTTGACCCAGGCTTTTCCTGTGCTACTTCGGTAAGACTGATCAGAGTCCTTTGGAAAAAGGCAGCAAACACCATTTCCCTCTCTTTGGACGAGTTTTTCCTTTGGGTCCCAGGAAGGGTAAGGAAAGGGTAAGAAAAAGTGTCTCTGCATGAGAGAGCAACTCACTGACCCCATTTCCAGTGATTGAGTCTCTCTCCAAGTAGGAAGAGGCTGGCGGTCAAGCTGTAGCTGAGAAAGAAGAAGGCTGCGAGGCCCGAGGGGCTGAGTTTTGCCAACATGGGATATGCCCAGTGACCAGTCTCAGAGTGCAGCCACAGGACCCTGTAGATAACAAGAAGTTGCAACGATTAATGATTTGGACAGCGGAGACACCCACACCATTTTACCTGGAACCCAGCCAGGTGAAAAGCAGTCATGAGAAATGAGTGTCAACAGCTGAAATATTCCAAAAATGTATTGAAGTGAGTCTTTCCCTGGTAAATTTCCTTGACTTAGTAAGGCGTCTTGTTTCATGAGGTGGGTGGGGCTTTTTCCTCGGATGCATTAATATCCAGTATTGATGAAAACATATGGAAAACACACGACACTCCATTAGTCAAAGACAGTGTGAACACATGAATAAATTATTCCTCTCCCTGAAGTGTATAACTTGCTGAGACACTGAACCAGCTATGTGCTAGATGGTGTCCATTTGCTGGCCCCTAGCCAAAGAAGTGGGGTTTGCTTTTATTTTTTTATTTTTAATTTTTTTTGGTATCTAAGAGTAAGGATCAGTCTTCTGTCCATTCTCCAAGTCCCGCTGGAGTAGGAAGAGCAGTAATATCACTGCCCCAATATAGCATAGTTGGAGCTTAATTGTTGGCTCTGATGTTAGCTCATGATTATAATCGTGGGATGAGTGTTAAACAGGATGGACTCGGAAGGAGGCTCAGATCTTGCTCACATGAGATAGAATATAATTCATTTCCGTGAGCCAAGAGAAGGGAAAGAAATGCTAGGAGAGAAGCTGTGATTTCTAAGTGGAGCCTAAAAATGCAGTTTGCTGGAAACCAACTGCGCTGGAAGATGCCAAAGTCTGAAATAACTTAGGAATTAAATATGGGAAAGATGTTGCATCAGCTATTTTTATAATTGGTCAGGAATACAGAATCTGGAACCACGCTTCTGTCTTTCAAATCCTAGCTTGACACCTATTTGGTATGTTACCCCCTGTACTTTATCCGTAATAAAGTGGGGATCTAAGCGACATATAACCTGTAAGGCTGTTGTAAAAATTAAGGAAGTTTACATGTGTTAACTGAACACATATATTGTATGAACGTACATAGAACAGTGCCTGGCATACTGTAATCATTTGACAAGAGCTCATCTCTGTGCATCAAATCAGCAGAGAGCAAAGGCTATCTGCGGAATGGGAAAACATTTGCAAAACAGGTATCTAATCAGGAGTTAATATTCAGGGTATAAAATTACTCATGTAACTCCACAGAAACCCCTAAGCAACTCAATTCAAAATAGCCAAAGAACCTGCCTCCACATTCTACGGAGAAGATATATAAACAGCCAAAGAATGAGTCAGAAGATGTCTAACATCACTAGTAATTGGGAAAATGCCAGAAAAGCACAATGAGATGCCTTATCACTTACACAGGGGCAGGTGGCTACAATCTTTAAAAAAGGAAAATAGCAAGTGTGGGTGAGGATGTGGTCAAACTGGATTCCTTGTGCAGTGCTGGGAAATGGAAAATGGTGCCTCGACTACGGTAAACTGCTCAGCGGGTCCTCAAAATCTTCAAACAGAATCATTGTACAATCCAGCAATTCGACTTCTGGGTGTGTACCCAAAGGATCTAAAGCAAGGACTCAAAGATATAGTTGCACATCCACGTCCACAGCAGCTTTGTTGATATTAGCCAGAAGGTGCAACCTAAGTATCCATTGTGGGATGAAGGGATAAATAAAATGTGGCACATACTGTACATACACATTAAAAAAGAAAAACATTCTGACGATGCTACAACCTGGATGAACCTTGGAGACACTTATTTCATTAAAGTGAAATAAGCCGGTTATAGAAGAACATGTACTAAATAATTCCATGTACATGAGGAACCACCAGTGTCAACTTCAGAGAGACAGAAACTTCAATGGGGGATTGTAAAGAGTTGGGGACATGGAGTGTCTTAAACACTTTCCTTGTCACCTTCACAAAATACACCCACAATGTAAAAGAGAGGCTTATTTGGCTCACATTTCTGTCTGTGGTCAGGCAGCTCCAAAGAAGGAACAGCTTAGCAGCAGGGCATGGTGTAGAAAGGCTGTTCGCATGATGGTGTCCAGGAAGCAGAGAAAGAGAGAAGGGAGGAACTGGGAAGGAGATTTACTTCCGGGCCATGCTCTCAGGGACCTGCCTCTGCGCTCCAGGCCCCAGCTCTTAATGGCACATTTAGCACAGTAGCCCATGATTCAATCATGCTTCCAAAGCACCACCTAGGCGCACACAGGGGTTTGAGGAGAAACCTAGATACGAACCATAACGGGCAGGATGGAAGTCAGTGTTAACAGGTTCAGAGTTTCAGTTTCAGAAAAAAGAAAAACTTCTGGGGATGGATGGTGGTGAGAGTTGTACAACAGCATGAATGTACCTAATGCCAAAGAACTACCCACTTGAAAAATGTGAAAATGTAAATTTTATGATATGTGTATTTTATTACAACAAAAGTTGAAGGAAGCCTCAGTCTTAGGGTCATATGAGTTCATTCAGTGGTTGGTCCTGGCTCTGCTCGGATCAGCTAGTTCTCTCAAAACTTGTGTAGATACATTTTCCAAGCTGATAATGAAGTCATTATTACTACTAATACTGGAATTCTTTAATTTTTCAAAAATTTGTAGTCCTGGGAATTGAGGTCAGAGGCTCACACATGCTAGGAAAGTATTCTAGTGCTGAGCTACATCCCCTGCCTTTGTTCAGTTTTATTTTGATGTAGAAACATGCTAAATTGCCCAGACTAGAATTTGTGATCCTCCCGTCTCAGCCCCAAGAGTAGCTGGGATTTATAGGTGTGCTTAGGATTCTTTAAAATGCACATCCCAGGGATGCCTGATAGGATTCCTACAGTGCTCCTGGTCTACCTCACTGCTTTTCATGACAGGACAGGGAAACTCAGAGGGGCAGAAAATAATATTACGAAGTAGATAAAGCTAGCAGTTTGGCTAACAGATCTGAACATGCTCCACAGAGGCTGTAGCAATTAGTACTCATTGTTTACTGTATATACTGCAATTAAGATTTCCAATTTCCATGCACATTTGTACAAGTTAGTCTACAAATAAGGACATCTCCTTAAACCCCTGGAAAGTTTTTGTTCATTTCTGTTTCTCTCAGCATAAAGCTCTTGGAGGAAAGTTCTTGAGGTAAGGGACTGAATTGTGTATTTTCACAAAGAAAGCACCAAGAGAGTTACCGATGTGCTAGCTGACAGAGGAGAAAGTAATGGAAATATACATATAGCGGAGGGCACTTCGCAGAGAGCGTGGGTGGGGAGAGGGTGGCAGGAGACGTCAGTTCTTTAAGGCTTGCTGGAATACATGGAGGAAGGGACCAAAGGAGAGGAAAAGAGGAGAAGGGGAGAGACGGGGAGGGAGGAAGGCGGGGGGAAGGGAGAAAGGGCAGAAAGAGAAAGAGAGAGGGGGAGGGGGGCAAGAAGGAGAGAGAAACTGAGGCAAGGAGGGAGAGAAGCAAGCAGACAGAAACGGGAGGAGGAGGAAGCGAATTTTGCACTTCCCTGTCCTCCATCTCCACCCATCAGCTCTTCCCCTTCCGGCCCCAGGTTCAAGCACATGAGATTGTGTGGAGATGCTCCCGAGAGCTCGCAGTTCACCTCTCAGCCCAGGCTCTGTCACTGCCCCTGTCGTTCTGTGCTTATCCCCTAGCTGAGCTTTCTCCCTTCTTTCTTTGGGTGGACACCAAACCTTAGCCAAAAACTAATCTGTTAGAGGCTTCTCATGATAAATCTCACAGCACCAAAGTGGCTGTTATGAAATTCGGATCTTCTCTGTCTTATCAGTAGGGAAATAGCGGAAGTCTGGGGGTGGAGATAAAGAGATGGCGGGATCTTGTGGGCTTTTGGAACATGGTTCTTGAAGTGTTAGCACTTGTGTCATTTTAATGGCCAGGTAGACTAGATCAAATAACAGAAGTGAAGTTGCTAGGACTGGATAAAGTTTGTCCCACCCCTACCCTCTGCAAGCTCACACAGAAATGCAATGCTCTAGGTTTTGTGTTAATAGTATCGAGTTAAAATTTAATCTGACTGTGGGGTTTAGAGGGGAGGTCTTTGGGAAGTGATGAAATTAGATAAGGGCAGTGGGGTGGAGCCCCATGATTGAATCTTGGTGGCTTGGAGAGAGAGAGGGACCACACAGACACAAAGACACACCAGGCTGCTAGTAGGATGTGATGCAGTCAAGAAGGTCTTTGCCAAGCCTGTGCTGCTGTTTGGACTTGAAGCCTGTGAAACTGTCAGCTAAATAAACTTCTTTTCTCTATAAAGTAGCCTGCCTCAGGCATTTTATTATAGTAATGAAAACCTGTCTAATACAAAAGAGAAACAGAAGCAAGAGTATTAGAAAAATAGTTTTCCTGGGTGCTGACAGTATCAGCCATGAAGACAGCTGTTGGTGTGGCAGCCTTTGCATGGAAATTTAAAACTGTGGCCCAAGGACTGGGAGCACAGATGAGTGCTACAGCGCTTAACTAATATATCCAAAGCCCTGGGTTCAATTCCCAGGAATTGTCACTCAGTCAGCCAGTCAATGGCCCGATCTCTCCCTGAATTCCCTCCAGATATGAAGCTTCCTCCTTTAGGGACCATGGCCTTCTTGTCCAGTCTTGATATTTTAGCCGTCCGTTATTTTTTGCTTCCTCTGCTGTCCTCTTGCCCCGACCTGTCCCTTAGGTAAAGGCATTTCCCCAGCATTTTCTTGTTAGTTCTCTCCTCTCCCTTCTGTTCCTCCTCCCCTCTCTCTCTGCAACAATTCCATCCCACCATGAGAGTCTGCTCCTTAGATTTCCCTAGATCCATCTCTCTTAAGATCACCTGGTATGAATTTTCAAGTGGGAGTTCCATAAGAAGGTGCTTCTCAATCTTGGCTAAAGATTACAAATAATTGTGGATTAAAAATTCCAGTGTCCAGGACACACCCTGAACCAATCAAACCAATATTATTATTAGTTTGGGTCATAGGTCCTAGATGTGGGATTTGAAACTTAACACTTACTTTTATCCAAAATGATTTCTTTTATAGTTCACCTTTGCCTATTAATGGAATCACCACCTTTCCAGTTCATTAGCTTACAACACTTAGAAATAGCCTCATTTTTTTCTTTGCATTTGTCCATTACATGTCATTTAACCCACAAACATATTGTTACTGCAGCAGTGTGTCTCACATGTCTCTCATTTATGACTGTACAACTGACTGTTGTTATTTCTCACTTCTGTTGGAGAACTTGTGATTTCAGACAGGAGCTAGGTTTGGACAGGAATGATGAGAAGCATAGATAATACTTTTGTCTTCTAGCTCTCCACCTCTATAACTCTTCGATTTGTGCTCCAACTGGGCTGAACCAAATGTTGATCATAAAATGGCACTATGTGGAATACTTCATTTATTTTCATATGTTCATTTACACGACAGCTAAACAATCCTTCTGTGGAAAATGAGGCCAGAATCCCAATTCCTGCTGAGATTCCAGGCCATATAACTATGGTTGTCCTTGAAGGTCCTCTCTGAAGGTCATATTTCAGGAAAAGTTAACAGTGGCTCTGGGAGCAAATAACCATAATACGTGAATGGGAAAAGGAAGAAATTACTGCTGCTCATTATGGCAAGGAGATTTGCCTAGAACTCAGCTTAATTCACATCTTAATGTGCTCTTAGGATAGGATAACACGTGTAAATGTGCATATGGAACTGAGGCACACATTTAAAATATTGGCATACCTGAGGGATCCAGGAAGCTTTGCTGGGAGACCTCACCTGAGTAAGCATAGTGTGGAAGAAAAGAATTCTCTGCCTCATAGGAACTACTGTGCGGAACTGAGTTTACACATGCACTCCTCCATGGCTGGGTAACAGCTGCTTATCTGTGGGACACTTGTGCTGGGCCTGCAATACATTAACACCCACTGGCAGATACATCTGTGGCATCAGGAGCCTTCTGGTCTACCCAGAGCAGGGTGAAGGTGCCCTGAAGTACAGTAGCATTTTCCTACTTCGATCAACAAATAGAGCATCAAGTGAGTAATGGCAACGTTGGTATCCTTGAAGTGGGAGTGGCATGCTAAGCCTTAGGGCAGTGCCGCGTGGAGATGTTGTGCCCAGGGGACTGGGAATTATGACTGTGCCATTTGTATGGGAAAAGATGCTCAGCACCTGTGTATAACATTGACATAGAAGCACTTGATAAGTTACTGGAAGTCTTTAGTGATAGAGTCCTTGGAAGATGGGGCCGCCCTCAGCCAGGTGCAAGGGCACTCCAAGCACTCACATGTGGGAGGTCACTGCCATTGACAAATCACTTTGGCTGAAGAAAAAGACATTGTGATTAAACTAGATAGTACCCCGGCCAATCTTGATCTTCACATTGTTGTTTAATGTTATGTTTCTTCCTACCCTTTGTTACTCCAATCCATTTTAAGCACTATTGCCAGGATGGAGTTTCTAAAGCATAATTCTCTGCCCAAATGAGTACCACTTTTCACTCTGACCCTTCAGCCTACAGAAACAAACAACAGCAACAGCAAAGTCTCCCATCATCTGGCCAGGTGGTCCCCCCTCTTACTATGGTTTGACTCAATGATTTATGATGCTTGGACTTAATAAGGACAGGAAAGTGTTTCGAGCTTTGATCTGATCACACAGGTCCAATCATTTCTCAGTGCTGGCCAGTAACAGTGATCACAGCCAAAAAAATGAGAGGGGACACAATCGGTGTTCCACTGTGTGTTGCATTGCTAAATTCTGGTGCAGTAAGCAAGGTGGATTTGGTGAGTTGTGTTGGTTTCAATTTTTGTAGGGCGTATGGGGCTCTAACCCCATCCTAAGTTAAGGAGTGTGTGTATGTGCATCCCCTCCCCAGCCTGCCATCCTAATCTTCCATGAATGATATGCCTGGGGCTATTTCTTATGAGCCTCTTTCACTAATGCATCCGACTGAAAGAATCACTGACTGTTTCTTGCATGTGCCCAACACCTCCTAGACACTGGGACGGTGCCTCATGGCTCAGTTTCTCCCACTTGTCCCAGCTCCAATCCTACTGGTCCAGTCCCTTCAAGGCCCAGGCCCAGCGCCTGCCTTCTGTGACACCTTCCCACAGTCCTCAGCCAGACAGATGCCTTTCCCCCTTCATGTTCCTGTGGCTCCTTGTATATTTTTATGACATTTCATCACTTCCCAGCTTATGTTGTTATAATATGATGCATGGCTCATTTCCACTTATTAAGTATAAACCCCCGCAGGCTGGGGCTTGGCCTTATGTAACTTTGCTTTTCCCAGCAGGACCAGCTGTGTGTTAGGGGAAATATTTGTTCAATAAGAGAAGGAATAAAAAGCAGGAGAAGGAACATTGCTATTTGCCTGCTCCTGCCACCGCCTTGGAGAGAGAGAGGTGAGGTACTTTGGGCTGAGAGAGCAGCGAGGAGCCAGCAACCGTATTTATAGGTGACTAATGCTTTCCAAAGGAAATGGAAGGTTTGCAATCATTACTACTTTGCAAAGCTTTATTTCCCCACTTAAGGGCCAGCCCTCTAATTTTGCAATCTGAAAAATAACAGAAAGCCAGCAGCACGGGGAAGGCCATCCCCACATCTCAGTGGCTATTTTTAGGCCATTGTAGCATGGTTTGGGCAGGGAACAGCCTCTCCAGCTCAGAGATCCTGCCAATTTTCTCACCTATGTTTGCTTCTCATGGTCCCTCAGGCCCAAGTCTAGGTTACCTACCTCATTCATTTCCCCACTGGACCCTCCGAATTGGCGCACCTAACAGCTGACCCATGACCACTTCCGTGCACAGCTCCATGGACTGCCAATTTCTGGGGCTGCCTGATGGCTATCTGGGGTCTGAGGGCCCACGGGCCCCAGCACACTGTGAAAGAGTGGAGATGGCAGGCAGCACTGGCCAGGGAATGGATACAGACCGAACAAGATAAAATGCTCTCTTACAAGTGTATTTGATTTTTTCTAGCAGAAAAGGGGTGTGGGGCATAATGGACCAAATCTTGATATACTATTTCTCAGTAATTCAAAGACCAAAGCCCAAGTCATCGCAGCTTCCCAGTATTTGGGCCCCGCCTCTCACATTCCTGTTGGTAACAGGCTCCCATCCCTTCCCTCCTCTGGCTTCCGCACTATGACTTTAGGGACCCAGCTATGCGCAGAGCTCAGCAAAAACACCATGAAAGACTTGTAGGGCACAGAGAGGAGGGCAAGCTTCTTGGGTTGCCTGCCAATCCGGCATTTAACAAGGTGGCTTTTTACATGCAGGGAGTGTAACACATGCCTGCCATGTGAATCCACTGGGAAGAGAAGGGGGTTTTCCATAAGAAGACCTCGGATCACGTTGGTTTCAGCCCCTCTTTGCTTCCCCCGCCTCTGCCACATGACTCAGGGTGTCATCCAACTCCCCGGAGCTCCGGGTTTCTAAAGCCAGGCGATCTCTGAATCATCACCTATCACTCACACCCTCTGACTTTACTTGTGAGTTGATTAAAACTGTCACCGAGCAGTCAGCTAACGTCAGTTATTGAGTTTCCACAAATGCAAATGCCACCACCGGTGGGTCTACCCATCTTGCTCCTCTCCATCCTGATTTCTACACTTCGGCCAGAAACATCTCACTCATCACCTTTCATACATAAACCACATCATTTAACTCTCTGAGTGAGACTTTTTTTCTCAGAAAAGCACTCAGTTTAGAAGTCCAAGTTCATTGATGTGGGTTCATGACCTCACTTTTTCCTGTCCTGCAGCCCAGCTGGCCCTCAGCTCCTCCAGTCCTTTCCTGAAGGTCTTTTCCACATCTCTGGTGACTTATTTCTACTCCGTCTTTGGGTGTCAGTGTAGATAGCTCAGTGCTTCCCTTTAGAAATCCAGCCTTGAACATGCCAGTGTGTGCCACAGCCCCAGGCTTGCCTCTGCTCAAGTCTCACTGCTCTGCCTGACACCGTCTGTTCACAACCTCTTTCCTACAGAGTCTTCAAGCACTGTGGCCTTCGTGTTCCCTTGTACCCACCTCCCTCCTAGTGCATCTTCTTTGCCCAACCTCCTGGGAGCCCTACATCTTTGGGGCACCTTACCCAGGTATTGACCAGCCAAGACTTTGTGGCCACCATCTTTCTACTTAGTGGGCCCTATAATTTCCTCCCATAATAGCAATGGTCTTTGGTGTTATTTAGCCCCCAAAGAGGAAAAGAACAAAGGTCACATATGTCAATTTACTCCCTAGGTAGAAAAAGTTACTATATCAAAGGTGTTTATATAAAATCTCCAAAAATTATATTTGGCAAGATGTTGAAATCTATAAAAGCAGAACATACAAATTCATGTTTAGTAAGCCAGCCTTTGCCTTGCTTTTTTCAACATGTAAAACAGAGGGAAATATCTCTATGTTCATATGCTCCTGCTCCAAGCCAAGTTCCAGTCACTACAGGGATTAATTCTTTTGGATTAAATCACATTGGGTGAGCCCATGACAGATATCCCACCACTCTCCAATCTGTGCTACTCTAAGACACTGCTTAATGATTGCACAACTTGTACAATAGATACTGTAAAATGGGGAGAAACTTCGAAGCAAAGAGAAACTGGAATGGGGGAATGGAGAAAAGAAAAAAGGAGAAATATATATACATATCTATGTTTCATATACATTTGCATATATGTAATAGTTAAGATAATTATACTACTAATTTCTCTTAGTTCCCTTGAAAAAGAAAGGTTTGGGTTAACATTGTTAGGACAGTTAAATGCCTATATCTTGTACTACGAGTAACTAAAGATAACAATAAGCAAGGTATTAATCATTGTTACCTTCCTATTGTCTTGTTTTGAATTTTTGTTTTATTTTTTCTTCTTTAAAATAAAACAACAAATAATCACACAACTTTTTCCCTGCCAAGCTTCAGAATCTTCCTTACACAATGCTCCAGATATTAACTACTGTGCTAGTAGATCCCCAGGAGTTCTTTAAAAGTATTTTGTTTTGAAACTCAAAGCCCTAGAGGCTGGAGAACAGTGTAGAGTACTGTATGACTGGGGTACATTACTGAGCAAGTACTTCCCTCAAGACAGGAAAAGCAAAGACCTTGGGCACTCAGGAAAGAGGAGTGTGGACAGGAAGGAGGAGCGGATGGCAGAGAAAGGAAGACAAGGCTAGGAAGGAGCCAGATGGGAGCCTTGGGCACCAACTTTCTTCATTCTGTGACAGGGCTGGTGGAATCCATGGCATAGCCTCGAATTGTGTGGGAGGCCTGATTACCAGCTCAGGGTTTTGAAAGGATTGGGTCCTAAAGACTCTGACCTTATGAACTGGATTAATCCACTGATAAAATCATAATGTGATAGCATCATTGAGAGGTGATGGAAACAGGAAGTGGTGCCTAGCTGAAGGCAGTGGAGCACAGGGTCGTGACTTTGTCTGGCCCCCTTCTTCTCTGGCTTTTCCCCTCTCTGCTTCCAGCTGCCATGAGGTAAACAGCTTTGCTCCACCACGCCCTCCCCCTTGATAGACAGTTCTGCTTCCTCACACATGTGCAAGCAATGGACTGAAATCTTGGAGACCATGAGCCAAAGTAAACCTTTCTTCCTTTAACATGTTTTTCTGAGGTGTTTTGTCACAGTGATGGAAAGCTAACTGATACAGGTGCTGCTAGAACCCAGGTCCTTTGGAATATGATCTCTCTCTCTCTCCTCTCTCTCTCCCAGCCTCTCTCTCTCTCTCTCACTTCCATCTCTGAAGAGCACTGCGCTAAATTACTCCTCCAATACAGAGATTTGGGGAATTGATAAGATTGTCACACATGGAGAACTTGTGTGAGTCTAGAGAAGGACCAATGATTGGATTATGATCTGTAGGGTTCAGTACAGCTCTTTCAGAGACAGCAAAGATGTAGTCTGGAGGAGAAGGCTACAGAACAGAAAGGGAGTCTCCAGGTCAGGGTGTTGGTGGAAGTTCAAGCACCTTCCTTGACCACAGACCATAAGACAACATTTCTGGGAATGAGGATTACCAGGTGATCAAGATGAAATCCAGGCCAGCTGCTCAACTATCTCCCACACCTTCAGTAAGACTGAGCCATAGGCCTTTGGGGGATGGTACCAACACCTACTAGGTGCTCCAGTGCCAGGTGTGGATGCAAAGAAGTCCTTAATGTTGTGGCAACAGGAATGATCAAAAGTAGCACCTCCACCTGTCAAAGGCCTTTTTAGGTGGAATATATGTTAGATACCTCAGATCATTCAGCCATCCCAACATTTCAATTGTGAATGAAACCAAAGATACAACTTTCTTGGGAAACTAACATGTAATGATTAATTCTTCATGACAGGGAAAAAGGAAGTTGTGATTTGTGTGTGACACCTCTGTGTTGTTTGGCATCTGAGCCTCCATGTGTTTCAAAGTCCAGTAACACACTGGGTGCAGCAGTGCATGTCTGTAATTCCAGCACTATGGGAGGGTGAGACAAGAGGATCACAAGTTCAAGCCCAGCCTGGGAAACTTAGTGATTTAGCAAGACTATACCTCAAAATAAAAAATAAAAAAATTGGGATATAGCTCAGTACAAAGTCGTTGATTTTAACCCCTGCTATGAAAAAAAAAAATCAAACAAATAAGAAACCTTCTTAACTGGAAACTTGGAGATGGTCAAATCCCCATTAAATCAGCATAAAGGGACTCTGACAAGGTGGTGTGGTTTCATGGAATACACTCAGGTTGTCGAGTGACAAGCTCAAGTGGACGTACTATATGGAATTCCTACCTGCTGATGTAACCAGCGCTACCCACAGCCAACAGGATGAGTCCTGTCTTCTTCGATGGATAGTGATGAGGTCTGATGAAGATTTCAATCAGTGAGAATAATAATATGAAAGTGTGCTGTAGGAGAAAAGATGGAAAGTTATAAGGACAGCGTGCACTGTGTGCCAACAGTACCCATAATTCTCTCTTTCCTTTCCTTCTCTCTGCTATCTACTTACACACAGCCAGATAGAGTAACCCCAAAATTTGATTTGTTCCATGCTCCTTGCATGTCCATGGAACTGTTGCTCACCACACTGGTCTAAATGCCTCTGTCTCCTACCAGGACTCATTGAAATGTTCTATCACCCTCACTGATCCTGTTTACTGCACATTGCTTCCCTGTTTAACACATACACACATCTGCACACACACAATTTGCACACACACACCCCAAAGTGTACACACAGAAGCAAGCACACTCATACTCTCAAAAACACACTCTTACATGCATGCATGGTCTATTCCCCACCCCCACACTCTCTCCTCCTGCACTGAAACAAGGCCGTGTCTCTCCTCCTTTATACGCTGTGTGCTGCTGCCACCCCCAGACTTTGTCCATGTCTCCTCCGCCTGCACAGACCAGTGCAATCTTCCATGGTGCTGCGTCTGACTCTTCCTCTTGCTAATCAGTCTCTCAGTTCTCCTGCCATTACTCCCTGTGCCACGTAGCACTTACAGCACTTGTCTGCAAACTCGGGTGGGGTGCAGGGAGCGTGCCCTGCTGTCTCCACTTCCCCCATCATGGGCAGCTCTGTGGGGCTAAGCTTGGCTGTGCTGAGGGTGGGGTCAGCATCAGTCTTCCTCTGAAACCTTCCATGCTTCCCTCTTCCCTGGTTCCACCCCTTCCCATAACCATCTGCTTTCTCACATCTTCCAAACCCTTACAACAAGATTTTTAACATGATGTAAGCAAGGAAATCCATCTTTAACAGAGGTGCTGTAGATTCGTGGTTGCTGGGGCTCACGCACTTCTTGGTTATGTGGGAAGGTCATGGAGACTGTGAGCGATGTTCTTCCACTCACTGAAGACATTTATGAAGCCCCCTCAACCGCTGACTTTCCTAGTAACGTGCAGTACTGTTACGCTGTTCTGTTCATCACCATCACAGCTGTCTTTCCTCCTTCCTTGGCCCAGTTCCCACAGAGCTCTGCCACCTCTTGCACACAGAGCCTCCCCTTTTAAGCCCTATCCTAGTCCTGATCCTGAGCCCCCGAGTGGCTGCCAGCTCTCAGTTATAGCAGTCCCCAGGGCTTGGGAGTGTCCCTGTGCTCCTATGCCAGCCTGTGTAGCTGGAACTCCTGTGGTGGCCCCAGGCACCCTTTGCCAGCCATCCCACTGATCTTGCATGTAGATGTATCCCCAGCAGGCAGTGGCTTATGCCAAACTCAGCTAATTTAGTGAGAGCCCTACCAGGAGATCAAGAAAACTCTCAGATGACAAGAAATTTGACAAGTTTTGATGGAGTCAGGGTAGGGTAAGAAGCACAAATCTTGTCAAGAATAAGGATGGGGCTATCACTAGGTGGACAGGGCCTTCTAGGGTGTCCAGGCAAGACCAGAGCTGGGTGATACAAGAAATCTCTCAAGGACCTGGGGGACCTCACATTTCAGTAACAAAGTCCAAAGAAACAGCACTGCCAACCAACCATTACTCTTCTATACCTGGTCTGGCATTGATCCCGAATAGCCTGGCTGGCTGCATAGACAAATGGAAGAACTTCCAGGCCTACTCTCATGTCCTGTACTTCTCTTTGGTCTGGTTTTAGTCTGTAGTTTCTGTGTCTCCTCCAACGAGGGAGTGTGAAGTTTAAGGACACAGACTTCCTTGCAATGGACTAATTTCAGAATGTCTCAGAGTTTCAGATTGGCTGTCACCCAATGGGGAGCAATAAACAGAAGGACTTCCTACGGGTCACTGCTGAGAGCCAAGGTAAAGCTATGTAAAGAGCTTCCAGGGAGCCTTGGCTGTGGTTGTCACCATGACCAGGGTGACTGTCACCCTTCATGTCAATAGTGGGCCCAGGGTGGCTGAGCACAAGGGTCTGGGATACCTGCAGCTCCAGGTACTAGGTTCCCCTGGCTTCCATGTCCCCTGGCCTGTGGTTGGAAGGAGGCTACAGCATACGCAGCTCAGAGGGTGGGAACACAGCCCTCCTGGGCTGTCCCCTTCCCTGCCCACAGCTGGTGCCAAGTCTCATAGGTATGGTGGCCTCAGGTCTCATTGTTAGGTGGTTTAACAATACTGGTGACTGATGTCAATACAGACATCATGTCGATCCCGAGGCCACCTCCAGAGATAAGAGATGGAACTGTCTGTCCTGCACAGCCATCTGCCTGCCTTATCTAGGCTGGAGGTGGGAGGATCCAACTTCTATTAAGAGCCATTAACAGGCTCATTCTGCTGGCCATTGATCTGACAGATTTTATTAACCTCCCCCACAATCAGTGGCTCCCAGTTCTGAGCATTAACAATCACTGGGAACAGAATTCCTGTGGAATAATGTAGCGGGTTTGCATTAGGAGTAAATGAGTTCATAGTGATTAATACTTTTATAACAAACAACTTGGGGATGCATGGCTGGTCGCCTTTTGGAGGAGCCTGCCCTTTGGAAGTGACATTCAATTGGATTTCCAGATGAATTCTCCCTGATAGCTTCTGGGAAATTTGCTTCCATGATGTCATTAGTGATGGGCCATAGACTGTGGCTTCAAATCAGTTAAAAGATCTTGAAAAGAACTGCATTTTCTGGTTGGGGCTGGGAGAAAACACGAGCAAAGGAGGAAGGCCACATTCTGTGAGCTTCCTAAATATTAAGCTGCAGTGGATGGAGAGCCCCGTATCACAAATGCACTGGTCTTCTGCTTCACATTCATATCAATTATATAACCTTTGTCAGATAGCACGTATTACCCCCCAAAGGAAGATAAAAATCCAGTAACAGAAAAATCAAATATGCTTTCTGCTTCCAAAAAATCTAATAATTAGGCTGGGATTGACACAAATTAGAATGCTGCCAAAAAATACTGAAAACAGTGACTCATTCTGTATTTCAATTAACAGTTTCTCAGTTTCCCTTATAAACAGTGAAGCTGACAAAAATTAATTATCTCAGAGGGGTAAAATATTTCCTTCCAAAGTAAACAAAGCATCATGAGATGAAACAATAGCATCTGTAAACAAAGGCGATGGAGAGAGGTTCTCCCGCCTTGTCAGTGAAGTCCTCCTTTGGGTAGACTTCAGTGAAATGCCCCCTTCCAAATGTTCTGGGCATAAAGACCTTCTTATCTCCTTTCCTTCTCCTTCCATTACCCATCTCTTCCCCTCCTAGCCTTTGCATAACACCAACTTTTATCTGAATATCTTGGACACAGCTATAAGCCTGAAATATTGATTTCAGTATTAGTGTAATAAATGCACTTTAAATTCTCTGGGTGAAAAATAGCCTCGTAGATAAATACTCAGATTTACCAGTTCACATAACATGCTTTCATGATTGCACGGGTAGCAACTTGGAAAAGGGTGCTAGGATGATACTGATTTGAGACTTGTCTCTACTCACCCCATACTAGCAGATAAGTAGGTATTATAAACAGTTTCCCTGAAGAGGGACATAAATGACAGTCATAACACTTGGCCTGACTGGAGAAAGAGGCAAGACTTAGTTACTCTGATGACATGGGAACTGACAGTTTTTCTCCAGGGTCATGGAGATTCCAGGGGCACCCACCTATAAGGACTGATCAGATGCTTTTCCTAAGGTTCCTGGGGCTCAGGATCCCTTGATTTTCTCAAGTGAAGGACATCCAGGAAGTCTATGCATTTTACACATCATATGAGGTAAGCATGGTGGTCATAATCCCAGTACTCTGGGAGGCTGGGACAAGAGAATCCCAAATTCGTACCCAGTCTGGGAGACTTATTGACTTAGCATGACTCTGTTTCAAAATAAAACAGACAAAGGATGGGAAATAAAGCTCAGTGCAAAGGCCTTGAATTCAATCACCAACAATTAAATGATACTGTTTAAAATATGATCTTTGCTTCTTTCTTCCATTCCATTTCCTGGCTGAACTATCTCTTTGTTGAGTTGAGTTGAGCTGAGTTGAGTTGAGTTGAGTTGAGTTGAGTTGAGTTGAGTAGACTTGAGTTGACCAGGATAAACTAAGGAGCCAGCTTCTCACCTCTCAGCCCAGTCACCAAGGGGCTTTCTATTAATGGGCCAACATCACTTTGCCCAATTCTTACATGCCTTGGTTCTCCCATCCTTTTCTCTGTTTGGGTGACACTTAAGCCCTGATATCAACTCAGCCCAAACTGTGTCCTTCTCTCCACATCCCCAAAATAATGCTTCTGGTTTGTTTTTGGTGCTAATGCACAGAGACCTTTAAGTGAAGGTTCAATTCACTAACAAGATCTTTTGGTTTCCAAGTACATGAAAGAGGATTTCTGGGCTTATACTATATTAGATATGTCTTCTTTTATTTAAAAAAATGGAAGTCTTCACAAATGTTCCTTGGGGACAAACAGATGGTCAAAACATCAGTTAGAAAGAGATGTGGAGATGGAAGCAAAAGCAAGCCTTAATAGAACATCATTATACCCTGGCTTCTTGTGACATTGCCAGATCTTATTCCTTAAGCTTGAAAACTCCACATAGTAAATACAGGCAGTAACAGTTGTTTTGCAAATCTGGCTACAGCAATGCCTGATTCTACTACTACCATCCCTTTGCCAGTAAGAACTCTCTCACCAGTAACTCCCCTGTCCCCACACCCAGCTCTTTCTGCCTCTAACTCCCCACAGGACAACAATGAGGGTCTTGATGCTCTTCAGGGAGAACTTTGTATCCCAAAGCAGAAAGTATCTCTGTCCTCTCTGTCTTCTACACTGCTAAAGGTGTAGTTTTGCTTCAAGTAAACCTGATGTGGGGACATTAGGAAATATATACACAGCATACAGAATTTATATATCTATGCAATTTTTAAAAATTGCTCTACCTACATTACTTACAGGAATATGTTTTTCAGTCTCAAATGCTGAAGTGTAGGAAGAGAATTTGATTTGTAAAAAAGTTCTTTCCATTTTCTAGGAAATCAGGGTCAAGGCTGCTCTGTGATTAGAGAGTCCCTGTTAAAATGGTTGGGCCTGGAAGACACCCAGCACCCACAAAGAGCACCCAGGCTTACCCCCATCACCACAGTCCACCTAGGTGGGCTGACACAGCTGCCCAGGAAGCAAGCAAAAGTTCAAAACCAGCAGCATTCTTTACTCTGAGGAATAGTAATGTGTACTGAATATTACTCAGAAATGCATCAGAAACAAGATGAATACATGGATAGATGGACACATTTGTACTAAAGGAAACCAGGCAACTGTGAATGTGGGAGCTAAGTGAGGGATGGCACAAGCGCTCACAGTATAAATTCTTTCACTCGTGCTTTATGCTGAAAATTTGTCATAATAAAGAATGGGGGAAGAAGTGATTTGTTTTTACTGATCCAGAAAGAGAAATAAATAGTCCTTTGGGCCAAAGAAGAAAAACATACAAGCATTTGTGAGCTCTTCTGTGGATTAGGCAGATGCTTAAATGATAACTATCTGAGTCATCTAAGAAGTTTCTCAGTGACCTTTGACTTGCAGTGCTGGTGTCCTTGGGTGAACACCTAGTTTCATTAACATCTGAGAGGCCTTTCTTCTGATAGGAAGCTAGTTAGATTTGCAAGAGTCCAGTAGGCTGAAACAGTGGCCATTTCCATTCTGCACAGTGGAGGGTGACATGAAAGAAAGCTCTGGGGTCTCAGGCCTAACAGTCAGGAGAGCACCTGCCTCTGCTGGTCCTTCCTGCTCTCTCTTCCCCCCGCAGCCTGTCCAGACCTTCCTCTAACTGAGCACTTCCTCTCGTAATAGAACACTACCTCCCTCCATAGCTGCTGGCTCCTCCTTTTGTGCTTCATATCCAACTTTATTTGACTTTCCCTGAAAATGCTTCCCAGGGCTGCTTATTCCTTCAGCTCCCCAAACTTTGTCGTGCAAGCTTTCTCCCAATCAGATGCATATTCTGATACAACCCAATCAGGCCAGTCTTCTACACCAAATTGTTGTTATTCCCCCACTCAGAAAACTTCTGTGGCCCCACGGTGTCTGTCCACCATCTAGACTCCTGCCCTCATCCCACCTCATCCTTCATATCAACTCAACAGATTCCCTTCTTTGTACTCAAACCAGTTTCCTCATTTTCTATTAATTTTCATCTGCTTTTTTTCTCTACAATCTCCTTCCCTGTTTTCATTGTAACTTAGTTCTTTGATTTTTCTCTCTCTACTCATCCTGCATGCCTTTGAGATACCTTTCCCCATAAAAATCTATACATCAATATGAGAAGGTATGAAAGAGAATTAGGACTCAGAGGGTTGAAACTCAAATACAACAAGCAGAAGGATTACTGGGCTACTCTTACTGAGACTCAAATTCAGCAATACGTTTCTAGACAGGCAAAGTAAAAAGAGACAGTTGGAATGGACATGGATTTTCTTTCCTTTTAGAGGAAAAACAATAGTTTCCTTTAGTAAGTAGACTGAAAATAAATCTCTACCACTGCATTTGGCTTGGGGAGGCACTAAACATGTTAGTGATTTCAGCAGTGCCTTGATGGCAAACAGTTCAGAGTTTTAGACTCTAACACCTGAAGACATCATAAAATGCAACCTAATGAATGGGGACTCTGATGGCAACAGGCTAATATTACATAACTACCTAGAATTCTATGAACAAAGAAGTGGACAGACTCCAGAAAACTATTTTTCTCATGGGTGTTTTTGTTCCAATTATGAGTTGGATGCCTGGCAGTGTTTCTATTGCTTGTTTAAAGCCAGCAGTACAGGTATTATCTACTGTTGATGGCATAGAGTTGTAAATGGTTGGAAAATTAAAAAAAAAAAAAAACAGTGATAGCCAGGCCTGGTGGTACATGCCTATAATCCCAGCACTCTGAGAAGCTAGGTCAGGAAGATCATAAGTTCTACCATAGTGTGGGCAACTTAGTGACTTAGCAAGGCCCTGTCTCAAAAAATAGAGCATGAGCTAAGGATGTAGCACAGTGCAAAGGTACTAGATTTAATCCCTAGTATTGTAAAAAATATATATAAAATCAAAAAGCAACAGTAATATTGTGACCTTTTTATTGCAAATAAGCAGCACCATGGAAACCATCCCACCTGGCTCTCAGGGAGGTTTGTCCTCAGCCCTTCTGCAGCCCTAGAGGCCATTTCTCTGACTGAGTCCTCCTGAAATGTCTTCTTGCCTGTCCTTTCTGGAGCTTGTTTGATCTGAATTAGCCCTAAGCTTCAGAGTTTAAAGACACTTCGTTTTGTTTTTCCACTGTCAATTTTATGTCTTTTCCACTCCTATTCTTTATAAGACTAAAATCTCTTGGAGGGCAAAGCTCTTTTCCACTTTTTGAGGATTTCCATTTTAGTCTCTGCTTCACAAATGCTTTCACTGATCTTATTGGAGAGTGAGATGGAGTCATCAGTGTGGCCCCAGCAGCCTGACAATCTGGGGGCCTGTTCTGTCTCACTTCCGTGCATGCTGCCCCTTCTTCACCCTCTCCTTCCTCTGCATTTCTCCCGGAAGCCACTCTTTCCTCCCACTGACATGTCATTTATGTGTCCTTCTCTCTCTGTACCTCTTCATTTTCTCCCCACCCTCCGGGGCTCCATGACCCTTGGTTGAATCCCCACTCTTAGGCGGTGGTCATCCTGGGCTTGACTGGATCCTCTGGTCTTGGTCTACCACATCCTCACACTGCTGTCTGATATTCCTTCAGAGACAGAAGCAACTTCAGCCTTAGGGTTATCACCACTCTCCCTCCATGGCCAATTCCTATTGGTGGCATTAATGAATGTGTGGGGACAGTGAGGCAGAAGAGAAAACTGCTTAGTCTGGAAAGCTAACTCAGACCAGCTTGCATCCAGGATGGTGAGTCACGTAATCAATCTCACTTCTGGATTTTCATCCTTATTCCTCCTCCTGGCAGCAAAGTAGCACCTCAGGTCTTAGAAACTGGTTTAGGGGTTGGGGGGGAAGCCCTGGAACAAGTATGACTCCTGGGAAAAATCAAGGGGTGCCCATATCACAGCAACGAAACTGTAGGCTGAGTGAATGTGCCCGTCATGTAGGAATCAGCAGGTCTGCAGGGAGCTGGAAGTCACGCAGCTGGCAAAGGCTGCCCTTTGTCTAGCTGGGACTCTATGGTCTGGGCCAAGTAGAAGCTTTGCTGGATGTCTTCCTATGCCCCCTCCTCTTCTTCAGTCTGCCACCCACTCTTCCTCCATGCGTTTTTGCCTGCTCCACATGGCACACATGGAGATTGTTTTAAAGACAGACAGATGGGCAGCTCTCTAGAAATCTGCTCCAAGTTGGAGGGAGGAGATTGTTCTTTTCAACAAAGAAGTCTCAGGAGTACTGGGATTTGCTCTTGATTTGGAAGTACTGTATTTCATTCCTTTCTCTCCAATATTTCATCACCATGTCAATAAAGGACTCAGAACAAGTAGGCAGCTCCTTTCCCCGGGAGACAGCAGTGATTCAGAGAAGCACTGGACAGGTGCTAGCTTGAGGGCAAAGTACCAAGTCCTCCAAGTGCTAGATCCCACAACAAACCCATTTCCACAAGTCTCCTTTCTTCCTGTGCTAATTGCCTTTCCATCATAGAGAACGTCAATTTTGGCTCACAGTTTCAGAGGGTCCCATTCATGGGCAGTTGCTCCATTGCTTTAGGCATATGGCAAGGCAGAAAGAAGATTCCAGAAAGGTGTGGCAAAGGGCAGCTTCTCACCTCATGGCAACCAGGAAGACAAAAGGGCCAAAGAGTCAGAGAAGAGGACACCAAGGACCAGCTACAGTGCCTGAGGTCATGCCCCCATGACCTACCCAGACCAATCCAAGAGTGTGCTTTAGTAATCTCCTAGGCATCTCTTAAGCCAACTGAGTTGACAGTCAAGATTAGCATCTCACTGCCTCTGGCTTTCTCATGCTGACTGTCTTGGTATTCTAAAGGGACTCACTAGCTGCGCTAAAGAATGGCAGTTACTGGTGATTTTCCCAAATCCAAATCATCAGGTGACTTGGGATTAGTCTGTGTGCATGTATATGGGAACACAGGAGCCCACTGTGGGGGACTTGCCAATGGAGAAAAAGATGGCTCAGAGCGGGGCCAAGACACCAAAAAAAAAAGGAGAGGCTGTCCCAGGGAATATTCTCATTCATTACCCATTAAACACAATCTTACAAGACACAGTTCTGTTTCAGCACTATGGACAATTGAAACATATAACATATGGCCTTTGCACTCGAATAAATATTACTGAATTTAAACATATTTGTAGCAACCCTACAGTGTCACCTCAGGGCCTGGCTAATCCAACACCATTATGTGACAGCAGCTCTGCAAAGGTTAGGTAGGTACCCAGAGTTGAGCCCTTGGAGTCCGTAATGAAAGAAAACAAATTATTTGTTTAATTCAAAGATCTGCTTCCTTTTAGGAAAGCTTACCAGACCAAAATCTGTCAGTTTTAAAAGACTAAAGGATATCTCGCCATCAGTTGGTTGATCTAAGGTCAGTTTGATCATCTCATAGTATGTCATAAAATTGTGTTTTTTAATTTCATAATAAAAGTTAACTTTAGATAATGACGTATCACAGGCTATGTTTTGACTTATGACCATTTTTTCTTGCTGAAAAATCCAAAATGGACAAAATAATACATATAAAGGGCTGTCTAAAGACTATTAAACTGAAGAGGTCCAGTATGTTGGTTCGTATATAAGTTTGGAACCCTGGAGAGAAACCTAGTTGAAAATGAAGATTTGGAGGCCCCCTGAGTGTGGATAGACTTTTTTTAAAGTGGAGGTAGAAAGGACACACACAGCACTTGTAAGAGTAGGAATAATAAAGGATTTGAGTAAATGCTGAGGAACCAGAACCCCAAGGTCGGGATTTTTAGACCTCTGCACCACTGACATTTTAGAACAGATTATTCCTTGTGTTTGGAGGACCATCCTTACACTGGAAGCCATTTAGCAGCGTCCTTGGCTTCTGTCCACTAGATGCCAGTAGCATGCCCTTCGCCCTCTAGTTATGACAATCAAAACTGTCTCGACATTGCTAAATGTTCCCTGGAGGACAAAGTCAGTCCCACTCGAGAGTTTCTGATTTGAAAGACAGGCAAAACAGAAGCACAATGCAAAGGAAACTGACCGCAGTGGACAGCAAGTCCAGAGGGAGGAAGAGAAGCTGCTTTAAGAAAAATGCAGTCAGATGTGTCCAAAATTGAAAAGTGTTAGGACACAAGCACTGAATCCACTGAGTGTAGAGACAAGAAGACTACAAACTATTTGTCCTTCCTTCCAGGCTGAGGTCTGTATTCCCTATCTAGGGCTCTGGACATTGGGCTCCAACCTCCTGTTAGCCACAGACGGGGTAATTAGCATGGAGACATCTCCACAGCTGCCATGGGTGTCCCTTACACCAACCCCAAGTGTGGGTAGAAACTTTAAGTCTATGAGTGTAAAATTTGGGGACTTACATGCAGGCGAAGTTGGTGACAAGTGCACTTGCTCAGAAGCCCTCACACTCTTGAGAACGTATGTACCACTGGCCACTGGGGCAGACCTCACCCCACCCCCTTACTTCTCATAGTTTTCTTAGGGAAACAAAACAAAATTTCTCCAAGGGTCATAAAGCCCCTTCTCACCACAGAACAATACACTGTGGCTTTTAGGAGCTTGGACAGGTCTGGGACACATAAGCTAAAAACATACAAGCTTTCACTCTGGGCCAGTTTGTACTGGAGGGTGCACGAGAATCCCCCTCTGAAATTATGGTATACTTTTTAGTTTCCAAACCTGAAGCGAACAAAAGAAAAAAAAAAGTGTGTGTGTATGTGTGTGCACGCATGTGTGCATTTCAGCTTTCGAATCTGAATTTTCACTCGTAACATCTGTTCCTACTAAGGGAAGTGAAATACTGAAATTGTCCCTGCATTTATGAGGCTTATTTTTAAATTCTACCCTTAAAATGAGAGGATCCTTGAAGATAACTGAACCATGAAAACTTTAGACTCCAGAAAAGACACCAAGAGCTGGATCTGTCCCTTCCCGTGAAGTTCTATACTCAAGGAGTCACTGTTCAAAGACATGACACTTTGGCCATTAGTATGAAAGCTTGATTGGGTATAATCAAATATCTCCCAAGACCCCTGCTGGCTCCTGGTCTGTCAGTAACAAAAAAAGAGGGAAACTGGCCTTTCACACACTTTTTTTAGGGGGAGGGCTGTTCTGCCATTTCTCCTCCCCATTTCCTTGAGCACTCACAGCTCTTTCTTCTGCTCACCCCCATGGTCCTTTATTCTTACTTTCAGGCTCTGCCGTTCTTCTTCCCTGATCCAGTGGCCTTTTGAACACTCTTCGGTTACCTGAATATGCAGTGACCCTAATAACTCCCGACCCTGGTGATAACAGGAAAGTGTAAAGCTGGTAATATGTCTGCCAGAGAGCAGCCCTTTAGCCCCCAGCCTGGATTACAGCAAACGTCATTTCTTCTTCCAAGAAATAGATGACATCATGACAGTGCATTGCTTCGAACATAAATCACTAATACACCACATGTCTCAAATATAATAGTCAAAGGCCCCAGCAATAATTCAAGATACCAGGAAACGCTCTCGAATTTTCCTCACTGGTAACTTTCTATATAAGAGAATATCCTGAAAATTCAAAGCCTGTGTCACAATTCAAAGCGCGTGAGCATGAACATGACCTCTTCGCCATCAAAGCCCCGTGATCCCTGTATGCCCTGCTCTGCTGCAGGGGAGGAGGAGCCCTGCCGTCAGTCAAGGGCACAGAGAAGCAATGAGAATAAGGGAAGCTCTCCTTCATTCTCTCACTCACCAGCCTTCATTCCAGGGCCTGCCTGCCTTGTGCCAGGAGCTGCGAGGTGTGCGCAGCGTAAAAAGGCAAACAAGTGAGTCCCTGGCCTCGCAGACCTCACCGTCTGGGGCGTGAGACTTTCTACAAACAAGAAAGCGCATAGGAAACGATCATGTGCTGCTGATATAGATGACAGGGTGTGGCAAAGCTGGCCGGGGAAGTGCGTGGGGCCCATCCAGGATAAGGTCCCAGGACAATGCCAGGACCCCGCACGGAGAGCTGCTCATCAGCTCCCAGAAGATGTGGACAATATACAGAAGAGCAGACTCCAGCAGGAGGGCGCTATCCTGACTCCTCATAGCAGCCCACCTTGTGTCTCCTAGACACAGGGTGAAGTTATACTTACACTTTTGTCCTTTCATTTGTCCTTCCCTGGGGCTGGGGAAATAGCTCAGTGGAATAAGCACCTGCCTCACAAGTGCAAGGTCCTGAGTTAGATCCCCAGTCCTGCAAAAAAAAACAAAAAAAGGAGACTGTCCTTCCCTGGCCCTCACTTTTGAGACAAACTTTTGGCACCAGTTTTGGGATGTTTCGTCCAATTCTTTGTTCAAGACAAGAAGAACCTGGAATGTTTTTGTCTAGAGTGCATATTTTTAAAGGAACTACCCAATTTTAAAGGAACTTCCTAATAAAATATCTAATATTTCTGTGAAGAAATACAGAATATAATCTGTATCCGAGTACAAGTGCAAGTAGAAAGTCAGGGAAAGCCTTTCCCAGGTCATGTTTAAGCTAAATCCTAAAAGATAAGAACAAATCTGAAACAACCAGTGAACGTTTTGGGCAAGAAGGGCAGCAAGAGCAAAGGTCCTGATGTAGGCATCAGGATTCACAGGAAAAGAGGGAGAGCCAGGAACAGCTGGGACACAGCGTACCAGGAAGGGAGAGTTTCAGTCTAGGTCTAGCATTAAGCTTCATAAACCAGGTGGACCAGTCTCGGTTGGCCACAGAAACTTCAGGTTTTATTCTAAGTGAAATTGGAATCCACTGATCAGAATTAGGAAGAAGAATATTTCCCAGGATATTCTGTTGCTCTCTGGAAAAGGTCAGGAATAGAAGCAGCAAGACCAGACTGCAGATGCTGCATGGCTCAGATGAGAGATCAACGTGGCCACAGATGTCTGCTGATTCCAGAGATTACTGAACAGCTTCACTATGAGGGTGGTGAGATGGAGGGAGATAACAAGGTCAAGGCCAGTTTCTGTCTTGAGCAATGGGGAGGAAAGTGGTTTCATTATCTGAGGTGGGAGAGCCCAGGCTAGGTTTGGCTGGGAGAGTATAATATGGCCTGGACACATCGACCCAGAGATGTCAGTGACACTTGCGTATGTGTCTGTAACGGCAAGGCCGTGGATGCAGGCAGAGATGCAATCCTAGAGCTCAAAGAAGGTCTGAGGTGCATAGTGACCCATGCAGACAATGACAGCCATGGGAATGGATGAATGTGAGCTCCAGAGGAAAGATCACGGCAAAGAAAAGGCTCAGAGCAGGCCTAGAAGAAAACCACCACCTGGAGGGCAGACAGAGGATACAGGTGGAGAGGGAGGAGGAGGAAAGCAAGGGGAGTGTGAGTCACAGGAGCCAAGGACATTCAAGGAGGGAGATGTCCAGTGAGTCCACTGCTGCAGAGAGGTGACTAAGCTGGAGCTAAAACGGGAGCCCTGAATTTGTCAATGGGAGACAGATGGGGAGGGGAAAGATCAAGAACACACCACATTTGCAGGTCTTGGTCCATGCTGTCAGGTTCTCCTGTTAAGAGACAACTTGGCACTTGCCTAGGCTGCTTAAATGATCTTGTCTGCTCTGAAGGGAACTCCTAATCAGTCCAGCCTGCTCTTGTCACATGATAATCCTTGCGAGGACAAAAGCAGGGCTCAGAAACATGAAGTGATGTCATGCGGTTCACCTCTGCTTCAGTGGGTAGGAGGAACTGCTGTTCTGTCCACATCTTTATTTTCATCTTCTTATGAAATGTTAGTTCCAAAGACTGGACTCTACAGAAGAAGACTCAGAAAAGTGACCAAGGAGCATCGCTGCCTGGGCAATTGCATTGTCCTGCTTGTAGAAGAGCTATAAGCTAAAGGGACAAGATGGCTTGATCTCATTTATAATTATATAGTGGTTTTGAGGTGGGACAGGGGCTTCACATCCCGCCATTTGACAGCTGGCATGGGTTTGGGAAGGCAGGAGACCTGAGAGTTAACTTCTGCTGAAGTCTCCCAATATGGGAATCCCAAAGAACAAATGGGACTTGCAATCCAGCCTGCCCCTCACGAAAAGGCGCAGGTGGTTCTGTAGGTTTGTGTACATACCTCCCATGCTGACAGTGGGCAGTGTACTAGATCAATCTTCTACATTCTGGGGACACTACAACCCAATCCTGAAACTTTAACAATGTACAAACTAAACAAACACCATCCACCAAAATGGAAAAAAATACAAATTTGTAGCTAGCTATTACATTGCCCAGCATGGAGAGCAGGCAATTTGATCACCTCCAGTGATATTGTTATGATCATGAGCTTTGCCTTAGTTGCCAGAAACCCTGAGAGGCTCTTTCCCTGGGGCAGCTGTCAGGATCAGGAGACCACTCCATCCACCAAATGCATACTGTAATAACAACTGGTATTATTAAATAGCAGCCTGCAGAATAAGCCTTAGGGAGCAGTGCTCCTGTCTCTAATAAAGGGTTGAACAAAATGGATTACTTACTCATTAGTTCTCTTTCTTTACTTAAAATGAATATTTGAGAAACTTTGCCTTTTTCCTTTCAATTGTGTTCAGACTGCGCATGTTGCCTCCCTCCCCCACTCGTCCTAGGTCTGACAGTAATGTTCACTTGAGTAGCTCCATTAGAAGTTAGTCATATAGTAGATCTGTACCTTCAAGAGCAGCAAAGACTTCAGTGCAGGATGCCATGCAAGTCTGTACGAAAGGTAGTTTCACCAGGAGCCACTTCCACATTAGTTGGTTCAAATCCACCCTGTACCGCTTCTCTTTGCTGTACCCTGCTGTCACTAGGGTAACCTCAGACCAGGATTCTCATTATTTTTTTCCTTTCAACTTTTCCTTCTATTGGTACAGAAGTCATATATTCCATTTTTGTTATGACTGCAATTATTTTAGAAATATACTATGCCTATATAATGTGGTAATGGCTAACATGTATATTTATCAATAGCTTCACCAGGAAACCAAAGAAGCCCAGGAATTACTTAATTCCGATCACCCCCTCCCAACTTCTTTCTTGTCCAAGACTTCGGTTCATCTTAATTTTACAACTACACAAATGGCTTATGCTTTAGAAGTCTCTGTTCTCTCCTTTGAACTCATATTTCTTCTTTCTAAAGTGAACTCTACAGAATTGCTTTTAGGGAGCATTGTGGGTGGTAAATTCTGGTTCATTGTCTGAAATGTCTTTTTTGTGTCCCTGTTTTAGGAAATATTTTCAGTGAGTAAATAGGTTAACAGCTTTTTGTTGCTATTTGCTAGGACCTTGAAGCAATTATTTCACTTATGATCTGCTTTGTATTGTTGACAACTCAGCCACCAGTCTAACAGTATAGTTATCTCTGGGTATGAAAAGGAGATTGGTCCTAGGGCCCTTTAAGATAACAAACTCTAGCGTTCCTCAAATGCTTTATAAACAACAGTATGTTGTTAGTATGGAATCTATGTACACCCTCCCATCTACCTAAAATAATCTCTAGATTACTTATTGTACTCAATGCAATGTAAATGCCATGTAAGTATTGTATTGTACTGTACGGTACTGTACTGTATTGTATTAGGGAATCACACCAAGGGAAAAGTCTGCACACATTAAGTACAGATGTATTTTTTTTCCCAAATATTTCCTGTCTATGCTCGGTTGAATCTGCAGAATCAGTACTTTGAATATGAGATAGTAGTTTTCTAGGACATTCATCAAATTAATCTGTCTTTAAGATCTTCTCTTTGTCAAATGTGTTGGCAGTGCCACACAGGTGGTTAGACGAGAATAGCTTTTGTCAACCCTCAATCCTGGGTGGATTTTTTTTTTAACTTCTTGAATCTGTGGATTCATTTTTCATAAATTATGGGAAATAATCAGTGATTATCTCTTGAAATATTGCCTTTATATCATTCTTTTTGTTACCACTCCTTCTGTTTCATTTTATATTTTGAAAATTCTCATTATATTCTTATCTCTAAGTCAAGCATTTTTTAGAAGTTAATGTTTTATTAAACATTGTAGATGCCTTTTTCTGTAATGGAAGATTTTTTTTTCAGGTCATTGTTCCATCCTATGGGCAGAAATGGAAGTCACTCAGGACTGTGTTTCCACCGGAAATGGCGAATTTTCTCCTTATGTTAGTGGTTGTGGGCATGGTTCAGAAGACAGAATGGAATTTATTATCATGTATTAACAGGGTCCATTCACAAAAACAGGAGTCCACCCAGGGATTCTCAGGAGAAAAGGTTTAGAGGCATAGGTAGCTGTTGGGAAGTATAAGGCAGTGAAAATCAGGGAATATTTAGTTAGAAATGACTGATTCCTGGGAGCTCACCAGAAGACACTGCCAGGGAATATCAAGGTGTCCTGAACTGCTGCCATTGATCTCACCTAATTGCTACATGAAGAATGAGGTCCCTAAGTGTCTGTCCAGAAACCTCTGCTAACTTCAGCTCTGCACTTTTCCTATACATCTAGTTTTCATGACAACTAGATAATAATGGCCTCTTTCTCTTTTACATCTTATGAAAATGCCTCTCATTGCCTCTCTTGCCTGGAACAACCTCCCCTGCAGTGCAGAGGAGGATGGAGAGGAAGCGATAGTGATTTCGAGTTGACGTTAGTTTGGGATAGGCTGTTATATCTCACTGCTCATCCTTTGTGTTGCCCCGTTATTTTATTTGCTCGAAATTATAATGCTGAGGCTTAAAGAACAGTAAATAGGTGTTCCCCTTTCTAATTAATAGTACCCAGAGAGGTTCATTAACTTTTCCACAACCATGAGGGCAAGAAAATGGCAGGAATGGGACCAGAGTCAAGCTTTTCTGCAAGCAAATTCTTTTTTCATGAAATCAAAGACAAACTTGTAGAACATATTGAAGATCATTCATTTTTGAAAACTTCTAGAGCTAAGAAAGTTTCTTCTATGCACCCCAATGTGAACTTTATTCTCAGTATAACCCCTTTCTTTGAATTAGCCCAAGTAGACATGCCTCAGGTGTGAAGGGACATTCATGAATATACAATTTCACTGAACAAATGATTCATATCCTGCTCACTCAGATCTAGAGACAATGAGACTGTCTGCAGTGTTCTGAAATTTACAACCTCAAAACAGAAATAAAACTCAGTATCCTCCCATTGGACATGCAATTCTACATTCTGGTTGTCCAATCTCATTTAACAAATATTTCTGAAGCACTCTTTTTTTTGTGTGCCAGGCTTACAACTGTGATCACAGTGAAATTTTAATGCTACTGACTCTGACATTAGGTTAGTGAAGTCTTATTTTAAAATATGTCAGTGAAAGTATGCATATTAATTAAAATGTTCCCATATATAAGCCTTAAACTAGACTCCTGGTGCCAATTGGAGACAAAAGCCATTTATTAAATCCTACTTGATAGGTTAAGTATTTTAATATCTCTGCCAATCATTGCTACAAAAGAGTATTGTTGAACAAGAAATGGGTAAAAAAGTAAATCTGATCACCTGAGGATGTGCTAGTATTTTGTGTCTTACAACTGCAGGGAGAAGGGCATTTGCAAGCAGTGGCCACACCTTACATTCTCTTGGTTGTCCCATTATCATCAAGTTTTCCCTGCCTTTTAATACCATCATGATTAGACAGCTGATTCTTTGAGTGGATGGAGGGAGTGATCTTGGGGGAGGTTCTTGTGTGGATGGAAGTACTCTCTCAAAGCATCTGGGGGACGTCTGTTAAAGAATTACAGGAAGATGAATGGCACTCAGTGTAGAATACCTGAGCATTTAGAACAGAACTCCAAATCTGAGCAGAGCTTTTACTCACATTTACACAGACTCTGGCAGATACCTCTGCCTCGCCCAAACACACCTCAGCTTTCTAGAGAAAGAGTACTTTCTCATCTCCATTGCCCACTCCTCTTTAGTTCTACTCTAGCATAACATTTTAGACGAAATGAGTTAATCCAGCAAATGTGTGAAGATGGTGGAAGAGGATGAGGCTGGGTGTCTGACTCTACTTTGTGTTGTTATAACAGAATACTACAGACTGGGTAACTCACAAAGACTGGAAACATTTCTTATAGTTCTGAGGATGGGAAAGTCCAACACTGAAGGATCTACCTCTAGTGAGGGTCTTCTTGCTACCTAATCCCATTATAGAAGATGGAAAAGTGAGGGGAAAAAGGAAGAAGGAAGACCAGAGGAAGAGAGAGAAGGATGAAGAAAGGGACGAGGAGAGGGAGTGGAACTTGGAGAGATAAACTCGTCCAGTTATCAGGAACTCTCCCTGAGTCCGTTCAGTGAGATTTTTATTAAATCCATTTAACCCATTTCTGAGAGTGGGGCCTTCATGATCTAATCACTTCTTAAAGGTATCATGCCTCGATCCTACTGCACTGGGCATCACTTCCAACACATGAACTTTGGGGACCACATTCAAACCACAGCACTGGAGTTCAAGTAAAGTTGGGAGTAGGTCGAGAGGATCAGTGAGATTCAGGATGGAGGTGACAAAGCAGGGACCTTGTTGGTAAATGGATTGAGCTAATGGACTGGGAGAGATCACTGCAAGGAGGAGTGGAGTATTCAGAAGCTCAAGATACAAAGCATCTCTGAGCTAAGAGTCCACATGAGGGGATTTGAATAAGAGGACAAGTAGAATTATACCACTAGAAAGACTACTTGGTAACGCCCTGCAGAATTTGTAGTGGGTGGTAATCCAAAGACCTGCAGGTGGGAGGGAGACAGAGCAGCTGGAAGAACTTGAATTCCCAATTAGGCACAGGTGGCTGCAAGGTGGGCAGAGGAGATGAAGAAGCCAGGGAGAAGAGACACAGGGGCAGGGTGAGGGCCTGTCAGCAGCTTCCTGGTCACAGAAAGGATGGGACTCCCCCACTGTCACAGATTCTCTCTGTGATGTGATTAACACAGTAGAAGTGCCATGGGGGGCTTTTTGAGCTGGCTGTCTAACCAGGAAGAGGGTGCATGTCCACGCAAATCTGGCAGAGAATTCTCCCCACCCACTGCCCAGGCTGCTCTTGGACATTCTCACTTCTATCTTGCGACTATGAGACTTTGGCTCTTTCCTACCTACTTAGATTATTTTTGTCTCTTGGTATTTCACAGAGGTTTAGGAGCTCCAGCGATGAGTTTCTCCTTCCTGGTTATTCTCCAGCATAAAGTCACTCTTCCCTTTGGGATATTGCACACGGTTACCATGGGAGTGAGGACTGCTTGATTCACACAGAAGGGCGTGGATGCACCAGCAATCCTTCAAGATTCCTATGTGATTTCAATTACTTGAATTCCTCGAAACTTCTCAGAAGACATCTACATGTTTTTTATCACCTTCGAAAACCTCTGACCTTTATTTAGGAGTTCAGATTTTTTTTTTACTGGTATGCCTGAGTTTACAAGTAGCCCATTGATAAACAACAGAGAATCGCTGCATAATGTAATCCAGAAAGCAGTCTACTCTTCAGTGCACATTAGCAACTCTTTGAATTGGGATGAACTGGGATTAAAAGGGGGCAGAGAAAAAGGTGCACTTGTGACATCCTGGTTCCTGCTCTTCAGAGATGAAGGAAGTGGCACAGTGACCACTTGATGGATTCTAGTCATAGAAAACCTCAGTGACTGCTAATCCTCTGGCAGTTCCTTATTAGCATCTTTCCTGCTTGTCTTAAGACTTCCTGAGGGGAAAGATGGTTTGATTGTTGTTGTTCAGGTAACCTGACTGCCTAGTCCCTCTTTTTCTTCCAATTTCCTGTGGACCTTTAGGCATCATTTAGCTTCTCAGCATTTCCCAGGTGAATGTAGGAGTGAGTATAACCTACCTGAGACCAGGTGAATGAAATAAGAAAAGGGGCAGGGGATGGCTTAAGAGTGTTTCAAAAACAATGGGACTAAGTAACACTAGTGATCAAATAGTATACAAGGAAGTAGCAGATGTGGAACAGAATCCCGTTTTCCATTCCACTCGGAAGTTTCAGTATGTATTCAACATTGCCTAGAAATGGATCCACCACACAGCGGGCCACGGGAACATCTGTTTAATGACTTATTTCATGCTCTGCCTTCCCCAGAGTCACCTGAGAAGTTTTTTCTCAAGACCATTTTGTGGTCAGAGTCAACAGTCATGTTTTCTCTTTCTGATGGACACCTGGTTGTGATAAATTTTTCCCACTGAAACTCTTGAATTCTGGTTGCCAATGAAGTAGTCCTGGGTCACAAGGCTTTAAGAGACTAATATCTTTCTCAAGTGACTGGATTAGTTCTCGCAGGAAGGGACTAGCCCTTTCCAGAGCTGATTGATACACAGTGCCTGGTCCCCTTGGTCCTCTCTTCTGCACACTGTGCTCATCATTCTCACACATGCCCCTGCCGTGCAGTGCCACCCCTATGTACACTACAGTATGAGGCCCATACCAGGTGCAACTGCCCTATTTTGATCTTTCTTGCCTCCAGAGCAGTGAGCTGAATACCTTTTATCTTTGCATACTTCCTAGTCTCAGGTATTCTGTTATAGCAACAGAAAATGTATGAATATGCTGATCCAGAATGGGGAATATCCACAGTATAACACAATGGGCTCAAGGGTTCCATGATTTGATATGAAATGATTGCTTTTAAGGTTGTGACTCCAAGATATTGTGCATGTCCTTTGGGAAATGTAATAATAAAGATACATTGAAGCCAGGTAGTTTGTGCATGCCTGTAATCCTAACATTCTGGGAGGCGGAGGCAGGAGAAGCCAAGTTCTGAGCCCAGCTGAGCAACTTAGTGACTTACCAAGGCTCTCTCAAAATAAAAAAATATTTTTTAAAAAAAGTCTAAGCATTTAATTCAGTGCAAAGGCCCTGAGTTCAATCCCAGTATCAAAACAAACAAACAAACAAACAAACAAAAATCAATGTATCATTATCACAGGGGAGAAATAGGCACGGAGAACCTGTATTATTTCTTGGACCTATATACCAATCTATGGGTATCTCAAAATAAAAAGTTGAATTAAAAGTGAATTAAGGAATAAAGGAAAATTATAGTAGATACTATATGTGTGTTCATGTAAGGAGTATGCAAGAAAAAACCTCTTTCTGGCCTTGCCTCATGTGAAGGCCAGAATGTCTGTAGCATCTAAAAATTAGAGAAAAGAGTTTATGGGATAGGATCATGGTCCAGGCATAGCACTATTGTGAATCAGTTCTGTAGTCTTGGTCAAGTTGAATAAACTCCTTAAACTTGACCTTTCTTTTCTTTCCTTCCTTCCTTCCTTCCTCCCTTCCTCTTTCTTTCTGTCATACCAGAAATTGAACTCAGGACCCGGCGCTGGCCAGGCAGGCGCTGTGCTATACCCCCGGCCCCGACCTCACTTCCTTCATCAGGACAATCAGTTTGTAAAGATGAGGCATGTTTAGCTCTACAGTTGATGCTAGGGCTATGTTTACGTCTCCAGGAAGCACCACAGAGGATGAAGGAGCCTTCTTTGTCAGCAATCGCCACTAACTGAGACCATTACCAACACAGAGCAGAAACAATCTGTAAATACCACATTCACTGAAAACCAGAATCAATGTGGGTATTTTAAGCATGTGTTGGAAATAGATTTTTACACTTCTGTCCTTTTGCCTGGAAAACAGGACTTAGAGAAAAATGAATGTATTAAGTTTTTCCAGAGCTGCCATAAAAAAGAAATACAGAGTCTTATTTTTCCCAATGAGCCTTGCAAGTGTTTCCAACCCCAACTCTCCACATTTGGGCGTCATCAGCTGCTAAAGCCTCCCTCTACCCACTTTTTCCCCTCTACTCCAGTGATGGAGAACCTTCTAGAGACAAGCGTCCAAACTGCAACTCAAACCTACTTATGTATCAAAAAGTGCCAACTAAGGTTAAAACTGAATACTGAGGTTTTAGTTTATAAAAAAATAATTCTACATTAGCATCTGTTCCCTTAAAAGAAAAACAAATAACGCACATGCTATAGGTTCACTACCACTGCTCTAGCCCAATTATTAACACTTTAAGGCAAGGGCAATTTCAAGTTCAAACCCTTCCATCAATCTGTACCTGTTTTAAAACCCAAATTCTTATCATGTATGCTCCTTATCATCTGACCCCACACATCTCTCTGTACTTTCCTCCCGCTTTTTCTCTCGCCATCCTGTTTGAGGTGTCTCCTTCAAACCTGGAACTCCCTCAGAATGGAAGCTCAGAATGCTACCTAAGAACAGAGAAAGATGTGGCTAATTAAGAGAAGGTCTCATTGGGCTAGCCTGGGGGGGTGTCTCTAAACTGATTTGACTGGTGTCCTTATGAAAAAGAAGAAGAGATAAGGTAGTGCAAACACACAAGAAAGATGATGTAAAGAGAGATACACAGTGAGGAAGGAAATGGAGAGGGACGGAGGCAGAGATTGGGGCCGTGTGTCCACAAGCCAAGAACTGTGAGCAACACTAGAAGCGAAGGGAAAGGCATGGGACAGATCATCCCCTTGGTCTTCTGAGAAAGAAAGGTTTCTGCAAAACCTGGATCGCAGACTTCATGTCTCCAGAACCGTGAGAATACTTTTCCGTTGCTTTAAGCCATCCATTGTAAGGGCATGTTGTTAAGCCAGCCCTAGCAAACCAACCTACTGATCTACTTATGGTACCTTCAGCTTGCCTTGGGCTGGGCTCACTACTCTCCTGATTAGACATCACTTCCTATGTTTTCCATCCATCCTTAGAATCTAGTTTAAATCTGTACTTCATTAATCATCCTTTACCAATCTTTATAGGAGAAAGTGATTTTTCCCTCTAACACTGTGTCCAAGCCAGGCATAATGGTTCAAACCCATAATCCCAGCTTTCTGGAAAGAACATCACGATTTGAGCCCAGTTGGACAATGTGCAACTTGGCAAGATCCTGTCTCACAGACTGAAATACCACTGGGGATATAGCTCAGAGCAAAGGCCCTGTGTTCAGTCTCCAGTGACACAAACCAAACCAAAGAAAAACAAATATTCATGCCATGCACTGGACAACATCTTGTTCTTCCTGGTGGCACCTCGTGGTTTGTTCCTTGATTGTTTTACTCTTTTTACAATGGAACTTGTCTTTTATTCCATGTTACCCACCATAGCAACTGGTCTGTGCCTAGAACTTTATAGATATTAATGAATATTGGCCACTGGATTGATCTCTTCATCATGGAATGGCAGTATCATTCTTTAAAGTAAGAACCTTGTAAGTATAGCTCCATAAAGGCCATAGCCCTGAGTTTCCAACCAAGGTCTCTAAAGAAAGTGGTTTTTCAAACACACATGCAACTTCACGGTAGATTGCAGAGCACCAGGGAGGGAAGGGAATTTTGAGTCTGGTTGTGAAGAGTAACATCTGATCAAAATCCGCCCATAGTTGATCTACACTCTGCTCTTTAGAGGGTGTGCTATGCAGGGTCTTGGGGCAAAGCCTTCCCTCTCTTGCTTCTCTTATGACCACCTTCTCTTGCTCGTGCTCAGCCAGTATCACAGATGAAAAAGATGAAGGCCAATGTTCTTTTAGATGGTATTGGTGAGCAGCAGCTCTACTCACCTGGCTGCTAGCAAGATGGCCCTGGTGGAGTGACTCATGCCATATGACACTGGCCAAGGGAGGTCTCCTGTTCACCAGTGAGATGCCATTCATTCTCTGGGCGGGGTCCTTCAGGAGGCTGACACTTAGCCAGAGAATATCTTTGAGGGAATGGAGCAGGGAAAGGAAACAGGGAAAGAAGGACTGTAGAAGCTTCTGGAGAGCCCTAAACTAGGAGCTGATATTTTCAGTATTTGTCAATGTGCTTTCACCCTTGTCAGTACCTTACTTATCACAACTTATAAGCATCCATCTAAATTCAGTTATCTCCTTCCCAGGCCAACCATTCTTAACTGCCTTGTCTTCCACTCCCACAATTTTCATCTGTACCAGACAATCACTCTCAAATTTCATGGACCCTTACTTTCTACTGGTAGGCACTGCACAACTGTTTAAAATAGAAATTAGAATACACATCATTATAATGAGTTTAAATAACTTACCACTACTTTTATACAACTGAATAAATGGAATCCCTTATTGTATGTAGTATGTGGGCAAGATTTTCAAAATAGGAGGAGTAAAATAAAGAGACCTAGGTGAATATTACTGTTTTCATGCAGAGTAGTAGGCTGGATAATGGCTCCCCGAAATATCAACACTCTGATTCCCAACATGTGAATATGGTATCTCTCAGGACAAAGGGACTTTGCAGCTTGCTATGGCTTGGGTATGGTTTGCATGTGTTCCTCAAGGGTTCACATATTGAGGTTTGGTCCTGAGTGTGTTGATGTTGGGAGGTGGTAAAAGCCTGGAAAGGTGGGTCCCAGGAGGAGGAGGTCCTGATATCACTGAGGGGACCCTCAGAAGTGATTAAGGGCTCTCTCTTGAGAGAAAGAGGTTACAAGAGCCTGAACCCACCTACTGTCCAATGGCTTTCTGGTTTCCTGTTTGGCAATGTGATCTTTTCCTCCCACACACGGCCCCACCAACCACCATTGGGCCCTCAGCACAGCCAGTGCTTCTGCTGTTTGGATTTTCAGCCTTCAAAATGATGAGCTAAATAAACTTGGGGTGGAGAAACAATCCTAGAATAGCTGAGTGGACCCAGTGTCATCACAGGGTCCTTCCAGAAGGAAGACCGGACAAGAAGAAACAGGGGAAAGGTGATCTGAAGGCAGAAGTAGAGCGCAAGGTAAGGTAGAGGTTGGAGTGATATTCTCTGAAGAAAGACCCAGAAAAAGGAGGCAAGCTATAAATGCAAAAGTAAGGAAGCAGACTTTCCTCCAGGGCATCTGCCAATGCCTGGGTTTTATCCCATCAGACCCAATTTGAACTTCTGACCTCCACAACTACAGCAGAAGAGATGTGTATTGCTTTCACCTACTGAAATTGCATTAATTTGCTGCAGCAACAACAAGAAACTAATACAGAGAATAACCAAACTTCTACCTGCTCCAGTGTGCCCTTGTGATGGCTAGTGTACAGGTCACAGATGAGTTCGCTCTTGCTAAGTCTAACGAAAAGGTCTGTCTTGTGTCTTGTGCTGACATTGTCTTTAACCTCTTAGCAGACTTGAATGCGAAATACTTCCTCTTTCTTGAAACTTTTTCATGTTTTGACTTCTGAGGGCTATACTGTTCTAGATTTCCTCCTAGCTTAGTGACACTTCTTTTTCCTTTGTTGAGTCCTCCTCTTCCTCCCAACCATGGAAGGTTGGACCATTCTAAAACTTTAGTCCTGGGAGATCATGTCTAGCCATATCTGGTCTCAGGTAACTTTGCTCATTTTCACTTTGAAAGCAGTCTTCATAAGAGAGGCAGCCGAATTTTACCACCAGCCCAGACACCTTCCCAGGGAATGTCTAGGCTGGAACATATCCAATACCCTCTCCTACATCCTGGCTTCATTGTCTAATGGGCACCTCCCACTAATGTGCCCAATAGCAAGACTGATTTCTTCACCCATAATCCTCATACCACCCTAGTATCTCTATTCATACCCCTCCCCTGCACCCTTAGGTAAAACCTTATTTCCTCTTTTTTCCTGCATATGTAGCATTAAGAATATGTTATGTGTATTGGAGAGGAAGAGGGAAGGTCTCCCCAAAATGTTAATTCCCCATTATACTCAGAATAAAATCCCCACTCCTTACATATCGTAGGAAGCATAATCTGAATTGTGGCTCCAGCCTATCCTCCTCCTTACCCACGCTGAACTGGCCACAGTGACTTCCTCCCTGTTCCCTCACAATGCCAGAATTCCCTCTCGAGTCTTTGTACTTGAGATCTTCTTCTCTCAGAACTTCCCAAGGCTGCTTCCCTTACTCTATTCTTATTGCCATAAAAATGTCAGCTTATCATATTTCCTGATCATCCGTTATGATTTGGAGCCTAAATGTCCCCCAAAAGCTCATATGGTAAAGGTTTAGGCCCAGCTGATGGGGTTGTTGGGAGTCAGAGGAAACGTTAGGAGGCGGAGCCTAGTGGATGGAAGTTAGGGCATTGGGAGTGTGTCACTGCAAAGGATTGTGGGACTCCAGCTCCTGTCGTTTTTCTTTGCTGACCTGCCATGTTTTGTCTCGCCACAGGCCCCAAAACAAGGGAGACATGTGACTACGGACTGAAACCTCTGTGAGCCAAAATAAATCTTTCCTCTCATCTTGACTATTTCAGGCATTTTGTCACAACTCCAAAAGCTGACTGGCACCCCACCCTAATTGCCGTACACCCTATTAAACCTGCTACCTTTCCACATATTCACTGGCACAGTGTACTCACACCTTTGCATAAATACTACTCTGTCTCTTTATCCTCATTTAGTCTATTTTTAGCACTTTCATTACCTGGCATTATATGATTCATTTATTGTTCATTTTTTGCTTGTCTCATCTGCTAGGATGTATGTATACCATAGAGAATAAAATTTTTTTGGTTAGTACTACTTACTGCCACTTCCTTGGCTCTCATAAGAGGGCTCAGTACATAGTAGGTACACACTAGGTACTCATTAACACTTTCTTATGTTAAATTCAAATGTATCTAATAATTTTTATGTACATCAGCTACACTGTATATAAATATCAGACTGGGCATGTAATATCTATATGTTAAATTTCTTAAGATTAGGAATCATATCTCATAGTTCTCCCATCATCCCATAAAGACAAAAACAGCACTATGCACAAAATGATGATATTGTAGAAAGGAAAGTTCTTAATTGTCTTTTTTATTTGAACTCAGTAGTGGAAATCATGTGGGGCCATTCCTTCAGCTATATGCATAGTAACACATCAGGCATTCTTATCTCAAGACCTATAAGTGGAATTTTCAAGGTCCATGAGCCTCCCTAAAATTTTACACACTTTTTGGTGGGTTTTTGTGTTTTCCTAGGGAAGGGCTGTGCAGACTCCCTTAGGTTCACAGGATAGCCTATTTCCTAAGGGCTAAGAGGCACTGAAGTACTCAAAGATATCCAGACTCTGGGTGGCATATGCCCAGAGGGAGGGCTGGCATGAGAGAAGGATTCAGGAAAGGAAGGAGGAAGCTGTAATGCCAGGACCGCAGGCACCGATCTGGGTCAACATGCCTATGGTGGATCTTCTTTTCTCCAAACTCCTTGACTTCTACTCAGTAGCCCAACAATCTCCACCAGACTTATGGGGAAAGGAAGAGGAACATCTGAGACTGGTTCTGAATTCTAGTGATAGACCACATCTTGCCTGTTTTGACTGAGGGAAGAACCAGAAGACTGAGTTTCCCTCTTTGGGCATCTGGACTCCCAGTAGCCCTGGGGGAGTACACAAAGATGTCAACATTGTCCTGCTATGGCATGTGTGGAGGTCACAACCAGGCCAGAACATAGAGACAGACACCACCCTATCTTGCTCATCCCTCATTCATTTGACAGTAATCACATAGCCCTGCATGTCACCATTGGTGTTAACAGTGTTTTATGAATTCGGCTTTGTGTTTATATGCATTCAACCACACTCAAGATCACTAGATGTCAACACCCTCATCAAGTATTGATCACATTATCACGCAGACAATGGTGGTTAATAATTATTTTTCAAGTGAATAAATGACAATATATTCAGTAAACAAATAGCTGGATTTGGTGCTTTTTCCAACTTCAGGAGCCTGCCTGTCTCTTAGTGGATTGTGCTGAAATGTCTCTTAATATCAATGGAGTTTTTTAATTCTAAGCTTGTGATCACAGATACGGTACAGGGCTATGGATCCTGGGTGGGAGTTCTTAAGTTTCAAGTTATAATAACTTATTCTTAGGCAGTTCTTGATACTTTATAAACTGCTTCACACATTCTCAATAACTGTGCATTTACTTCCCCATGCAGAGAGGTTTGAGGGAGGAGCTCTGAACTATTTCTCTGCTGCTTTGGGGCAACCTGAACAATTTAGGTTGATTTCCAGAGAAATAAGTTCCCTGGCTCCCCTCTGGTTAGGATCTGATAGTTTTCTCAGTTACTAAGAGTCTTCTTCCTGCTATTTAAATCTGTCTGCTCTGGTTCTATCTTTAGCAAGCATTTAGATAAGACCTGAGGAGTTAATGTTTTCCTGGCAAAACCTGGAGGAATACTTTGCTGTTCTTTCTCTTCCTTTATGAAGACTGGAGAACTGTTACCTATAAAATACTCAGGTTGATCTACTTTAACTAAGGCAGCCAGGCCAACTGGGAGCTGGTTGTCACTGTTTGTGCTGAACATATAACAAGGGCAGGAAAATGAACACTAGAGATGACAGTTTAGACAAGGCCCTGCTGCAAGGATGAGTTTCCAATGAGATAGAAGGGTTAGGCCAGGAGGATTCCAAAGACCTGATTAATCAGGAAGCTTTTAGAAGCACACTGTGTCAAAGGGGAGAATGGTATTTCTGAACTTGACAACCACTACTCATAAACCCTGGGACAGCATCACAGATGGCCACAGGGAAAATATTCCAAAGCTAAAACCAGAATAACAAACAGGAGTGCTGTGAGGTGAAAGAACCTTTCAGGACAGCAGTACTTCTGATACTGTGAGGGAGGAGGACAAGAGCCATTCCATTCCTCAGCGGGGCTGGTTGCAACAGAAGTTGTCCAGCCCCACTCTGGCTCCCCTGGGGACTCTCCCAGCACTGCGTCCACTCCTCGGGGTTGTCTGAGGACGCTATAAAATGTGGGAAGTGTTAACACACGGACCAGCTATGTTTGTCAGCTTTCCATGACTGTAACCAATCCCTGGCATAGGCAATGTATGCAGAGAAAACACTTACTTTGGCTCTATCACCGACTGGTCCCATGGCATATGGGCCCATGGTGAGACAGCATAGCATGGCAGGGCATACATAGAGGAGAAAAACCTCATTTCATCTCCCAGAAGTAAAAATGCATGAAGAAGAAGCGGTTTGGGGACCTTCCTTTTCCTTCCAAGGGCATATGCCCAATGACCCAACTTCCTGTGAATAGGCTCCAATTCTTGAAGATTTCACCACCCCCTAAACTTTAACACAGGAGCCTTTGGGGGACACTTGAGATAGAAACACTAGCTCCCCGGAACAGCTTACACTAGTAGTACTAGTATGTGCAGGACAAAGAGTGTTCCTAAGGCAGCAGGCCTGGATGCTTTTACAGTGAAGACAGAAAATGGCCAGAGTAATGTAGACTCTGCGAGAGGGGACCGAGACGGAGCACGGAGCATTCTCTCCTTTGCAGCAGATATTGAAGGGAAGCAGAAGTTTGAAGATGACTGCATTAGGGACTCCCCAAGCTGCTTTTGCTGACACTGAGACTTTCCTAGAGATGGCTCTGTTGGGAGTTTCTTCAATTAAGTTAAAAGAAACAGATGCATCAGCATCTGACCCAAGCCAGGCTCTCACTTTCTCTGGCCCTCAGTACCCCACCTATATTAATTTGAGTCTTGCCTCTTCTCTCTAAGGAATCTGAAGTGCTTGTTGCCCAAAGGACAATGGGCAGGGTCACCAGCACCCAACCCTCCCAGGTTGTGAAGGCACGGAAAGACGTAAGGATCTCCACTGTATGGCATCCACCTTGCTAATTAGCTCATGGATGTGGTGTGCATTATCCAGCTCTCTGCTTCCAAAATGATCAACAATCCATATGGCTGTTTATTTAGCAAGGTCACAAATATTGGGTATTGCCACCATCACTATTTGGAAGCAATCCAGTGATACAGCAGTGTGAAAAACAGAACCCCTTGGCAAGATGTTTGAATGTGTTTGGGCCCAAATAAAAGGCTCTTTTGAGACTCTGCCTTTATTTATTATTTCAGTAACATCGAGTTTAGCCAATTGTTTCAAATCACTTCATGTCCTCAGAGTTTTGACTGAGCCCACCGTTGGAGATTCTGCCTTTTTAAAATGAAAATTCCTGGTTTCCTATATTAATTAATCATGCAAAGTGACATGCTTTTGATTGCCTGGTCTTTTGTAGACTAGATTGAACCACAGTTTCTGGATTTAATAGTAGCAAAATGCCCCAAAGAGTGAATTAGCCTTCAATTACAATTCTGCCTGTCCCATCTGTGATGTCAGAGCCCCACACAGGTCAGTAACCCTGTCTTAGCTTTTTTTTTTTTTTTGCCTGTGTAAAAAATCAAAAGGATGGTAGTTATCAAAAAAAAGGTTGCATAAGACTGGTGAAACCACTGCGGAGATCGGTTTGGAGAGTCCTTAACAAACTTGGTCTAGAGGTCCCTTTTAACCCAGCTATTCCTCTTCTGGGTATTTTTCCAGAAGATCTGAAAGCATAATATCACCGTGATATATGTGCACCCATGTTTATAGCAGCACAATTTGTAATAGCTAAATTGTGGAAGCAACCCAAATGTCCATCCACAGAGGACTGGATTAAAAAAATGTGGTATTTTTATATGATGGAATATTACTCAGCTGTGAAGAGGGATGGATTTGGGGCCTTTGTAGGCAAATGGCCACAATTGGACACCGTACTCATAAGTGAAATAAATCAGAGGTTCATGTGCAGGCAGCGTATTGTGTCACCGGTGTAGGAATCTGAAGATGGGAATGTGGATTGGGGGTGTAAAGGGAATCTGCTCAAAGGTAGTGAGCAGGTGGGATGAGGGGAGGAGGAAAGGGAAGAAAGGGACAGATATGTATCTATGTGTGTATATGCAGGATGGCTAATCTGGTGCCACTGTTGACCTGTGTCACTTTATGGTAAGGAACAGTGCATGATTGTTTGATCAAGATTGTATGTCTCTATGTGATTTCAGAAACATGCACTTTGAAGTTATCAATGTGTGGTGCCGTGTCTGTAATTAAATTTTGATTATACTGCTCTTGTGCTGCTTTGTGTCTTTTAATGTTTTCCTTTTTTTGTTGTTGTTATTTTTCTTTGTTTTTTATACTTTTAAAAAATAAAAATAAAAAAATAAAATAAAATAAACAAAAGAAGTTTGCATAAATTAAATGAGCTCATACCTGAGGAGCAGGCATCGTGTAGTACAATGAGCCATTAAAAAAGTCAGGAAGGTTTGCTAGGCGGGTGTCTCAGACTAAGGTCACCAGGGAGATAGGTCACTGGGGAGATAGGAAGACAAGAAAAGGCTGGTAGGAGGGGCTTCTGACAGGTGGAGCTTATTTAATACATAGGTTCTGGTCTTGAACACTACATGAGATCGGAACTGTGGCATATCAGTCAAAAATTGGTATCTTGTGGGGCAGATATTTAATTGAAAGTAAGATCCCAAATTCCTCCCAGAGGTTTTATCCTGGGAAACACAGGGGAGGGGGGCAGTGTTAGTAGACTGAGTTGCTTTTCCAAGTTGACCATTATGAGTTTTAAGAAAAGGGAAAGCTTCCGGGGCAGAAGAAAGTCTATGAGTGAACTTGGATCCTTGATATGCTATGCCTAGTGATTCCCCCAATTTTAAAAAGTCATTTGCTTTCCAGAAGTGAGATTGCTTTATAAACTCCTGACTAGTGAGGAAGGAGACACCTTTGTAAGCACTGAGAAGCTGAGCTAGGATTTTGAACAACCACTTTGTGCATATAGCATCCAAGATTCAGGTTTAGTCCTCCAATGGGCACCCAGACACACTGCCCCACTCCTGCATGTCAGGGCCACTGTTATTGCCCCTCTAGTTCTAGTAGCCTGAACTTCTCAAGACAGATACTGTTTGCTACTGCATTTCTCTGAAAATAAGATCTAAGTAGAAAATAAGCCCTAGCTTGTCATTACCATGGTGATGGCCAGTGTCCTGCAGAAGATTACACTGCACTATTCTCTTGCTTGGTAGATGCACTATAAGCCAAGTAAGGCAAGAATAGAATGATCAGCGCTGGCATTTTTTAATCTTAGTTTTCAATGCTGATTATTTTCCTGGGAGGTCTTACTTTCAGGGAAACATGGCATTAAACCCTTCAAGAACACATGGATGAATAAATATAAAAGACAAAGCAGTATACTCATGGAAATATGTAAATAGGCATCTCATTTGTGATACTCAATCCCAAAGAAGAAATAGTTACAGAGCTACTGCTGGGGTGGATTTTGATGAATGTTTGCTTTACCCAGTTCCTATATAGGAATTTCGTTATGCCCTTGATATTTGTGGAAGTCGCTTCCCTTTCAAGACCGAAGCTCCCCAAAAGTTCCCTGGCCTCCTGACCTTTTACTCATTTCCTAAGAGAGGTGACAGTCTTGTCTGGACCTGACCTCTGTTCTCAGAGGACGGCCTATTAGTACAGTACCGGTTTGCACTGCCTTCCTACCCTCAGTGGGCTCTTTAAACAAGCACTGATGGGCCGAGGGGTCAGGATTGAATGGATGGTGGGGATGGCGGGAAGCTGGGGTTCGCTGTACTGAGGCTGTTGGCGCTCTGCATCCCTGCATCTGCTGAATCTCCCCTTTACTCACCACTGCGTGATTCAGCCACACTGGAAAAATGCCATCTAGAAACTTGGGGTAAACAAGCTCTCGATCATAGAGAAACATGGTCCAGAACACCAGAAATACAAACTGGAAAACAAAACACAAACACAGGACCATTAAGTTTGTTTTCAGCCAGAATTCTCTAAGACAATCGGGGAAACACAGCAAAATAAAAACAGATACCTGTTCTAATGTCTTAGATTTCCTCACAGCATGGGGCTGTAAAAGGGAGTGGAGGGTGATGTTTACTGTAGCTCCAGCCACTCTCTTGAGGGATATCTCCCTGCTTAGAATTTTACATTCATCCTCTTCTTATATTCATTCCATGGATGTTCTGCCAGAGCCTCTGTCCCTGTGTGAAAAGTCAGGGCCCAGCCTGGCGGGGGGAGGAGGGTTTTAATCTGGTGATCTTCCTATCTTCAGAAATTTCATAGGCTTAATTCCTAACTTTAAAAAGAAATGAATGAGCTTCATTGTTAGTTTGAAAAAGTTGATCTTTGGAAGACTTTAAGGGATGCAGGTGGAGGTCTTGCACAAAGCGGACCGGGTATGCCAGGCCGGGTTCTGTCAGGAGAGGACTCGTTAGCGTTTGGAAGAGGCTTATTTCCCATTTACTTTTGAAGAACACCGGAGACAGGACCATGACAGGTGGATGAAGCTAGCGATTCTAATGCTAGGCCCTGCTGGGCAGCAAGGAGGTTTGATCTCAGTTTGTTTCCATTCCAGCCAGGAAAGAGAGATGTAAGTGATGGCGTGGGAACATGGACAGCGGCAATAAGCATCCTGTCCCTCACCCACGTCCTGCTTTCCCCTGCTATCTGTTCATTCAGCATGACGAAGGGGACACCTACTAAGTGCCTTGATCACCTTTTTCATGCGCTGACTTTGAAAGTGTCATACCTTTTACTTATCTTATTTTCTTATTTGATGTTTTCCATTTGTAGAGGTAACATAAACTTGTTCTAACGAGAGAAACAAGATGGGTAAAGGGAAAATAAGCTCTCTCGCTCCCCCTGGCTCTTCATTCTCATCACTGGATTGTCAGGTGTTCCTCAGTATCCACAGGGGCCGGGTCCCCAAGGAAACCAAATCCAGAGATGCCCAAGTCTCTAGTATAAAGTGACCGAGGGTTTGCATGGAACCTGTGCACGTATTCCTGTAGTTCACACTGTCCTTTGGTCACTTTCATTACCCAATTCAATGCATACGGTATTTAAATAGGTGTTTAAAATATGATGGCTCTTAAATTTTTTATTATGGTGGTTTTACATTTATTTATTTGAATATTTTGCACCCATGGTTGGTTGAATTAGTGGACGTAAACCCACAGATGTGAAGGGGCAACTGCTTTATTAAGAAGGGTCCTTCACACTTCTCCCTTTGGCAGTAGTAAGGGCCTTGCCCCAAGCCTTCGTGAAGATACAAAACTGAACGAGAAAGCTGGTCAGTAATGTAGTCTATTTCCTGATGACCCTGGACAACAAGGTGCCCTGCTCAAACCGAACACTCAGCAAATCTGGTTACAATCGTGGGTTCCCCAACAGTCTTGTTCCCCAGGAGAGCTGGCCATCCATTTGTACATGTCTGTCAGAGAAGACCTAACATCTCGGTAACTTACCGTGCAGACAGGAAAAGCCAGGGTGGTGAAAAGCAGGTCTCTGAATGCAGTGATGAACTTAATGTCTTTCTTCCTTTGGATTCTTTTCAGCACATCATCCAGGCAGGCGACCCCGAAGAAAACAGCCTGCAAGAGCTAAATTCATTACAACAAATGAGGGCACTTTCATTTGCTTTAATTAATACATTCTTCACTGATGTAAAATTCCATTCCTCTGGGAGCAGTGTTGATTGGAGAAGGAGGGGTCTGTGGGGTCTGTGGGGGTGTTCTGGTGGGGAGCCAACTTAAAGCCCGGGTTTCCAGCTCATTGCGCCCTGCCCTTGCTCGCTAAAACTGATTGAGAAAATTCATTCAGGGGATAATAATGTGTACAGTATTTAGTGTAATGGACTTGAGCTAAAATGGAAACAAAATAAAGAGTCAGCTAAGAAGGAGATAGAATTAGATAAAAGATACCTTGACTACACAGAAGAGGGAAAAACTAAATCGTTGAAACCAAACAGCTAAGTAAAAGGGTAGAAATGGTCAGGGGCCTTCCTAGGAAGAAAACTAAGAATTCTCACTAGAAAAGTCAGACTAAGGGGTAAAAGCACCAGTGAAGAGCAGTGTGCTAGCATGAGGACCCCAAAGGACTGAGCAGATGAACCTTAAACTCTGGTAAGTAGCCTAGAGCTACAGGGTCCCCAAGGCAAAGCCAAAGGGAAGCAGAGTTTTTTTCAGAGAGGTGCAGGTTAAGTGTCCCTTATCAAAATGTTTGGACATTAAGTATTTCAGATTTTGTATTTTTACAGATTCTGAAATATTTGCATATGCACAAACGTCTTAGAGATGGGACACCAGTCTGGACCCAATATTTATCTATGTTCAAATGCTGTGGTTCTCATACAAATAGCCAGAAGGTAATGTTGTACAATATTTTTAAGCAAATTTGTGCATGAAACTGAGTTTCATGGTGTGGAATTTTCCACTCAGGCATCACACTGGTGCTCAAAAAGTTTTGGAGTTTGCAGCATTTCAAATGTCAAACTTTTGGATTTGGATGCACAACCTGAAATATGGCCTGGAAGGAAAAATTTTGCTCAGTCTTAAGGTTTTTCATCATCTCTTGGCTTCCAATTTAAGACCCAAGGGGCCACTGATATATAAAGTTCAGATTGGTTTTGAGTTATGCTGACATCAGGACCCACCCTAATTGTCGAAAAGTAGATGAGGGGCAGCCTGGACTCTGCTCTCAGGCAGGAAGCTCTGAACCTGGGAGATGGGGAGATATTTGATCATGTTGGCTGTTGGGAATCAATGTCTAAGGTCTGAACTCCACAAAGATCTTGCAGAGTTGACCTCAGGGGTAAGTGGGAGAGGATATGGACTTGGATGCAGCCAATATAGCAGCTGGGTTCTCAGATCTCCAGCACCCAGATCACTTGCACCCACCCTGGACTATGGAGTCAGAATCTCAGCAAAAGGGTACAAGTGGTGATTTTCTTTAACAAGCTCTTCAGCTGACCCCATGTAGGCTAAAGTTCTAGGACCAGTGTATTAGACATACCTGTATCATTCAAAATCCTTCCTGACTACTCAAATCTCAAATGACCAGTTTACTCATCATGTGCCATGCACCAGGCACTGGATGGAGCTTGTAATCCCCATTACAACCTTATGAAATATGCCCCATCATTAAGCCCTGCCATCCCCAACTTACAGATGAGGAAACTGAGGCAAAGAGACATTAACAAACTTGCCTTACATTGGATGGCTTCGGAGTGTGGTTCCTGAGCCAGACTTTAAAAAGAGAATCACCAGATTTCTAAGAACAACTGACATGTCAGAAGAGAGATAATATGTCCAGGTGGAAGCATTAAAAACAACTTTAAAAAAGTACTGATCCTTAATTTCTAGCTCCAGAGAGTCTGCTGTAATGGTTCTGGGGTATAGAGTAGGCTTTGGGGTTTTAAAAATTCTTCATCAATGATTCTAAGTCTGGGCCGGTAATATTGAGAAGCACCTGCCTATAGGGACTTCCACCTGGAATTCGTACCAGGTAGTCTCCAGAGAGGCTGGGCCAATGAGTCCCAGGCAGTTGAGTCTGCATAGGAATTGAGATTTTGAGGGCCAATGGTAGGGGGAAATGTGCTTGCCCGAGGAGGTGCCAATGCAGCAAAGAGCGAATGAGTGGTAGAAATCAGAGCTGGACAAGAACCTCATGATGCCTAAGAGGGAGGAAGCCTGTTCCCAGGAGACAGTGTGTGGGAGGGGTGGGGTGACAGTTTTAAATGTCATGCAAGGCTTGCCACTCCTCTACTAGTCGTTACCATGACGGTGGTGCTTTTGACATCCAGTCCCTGAGGGCTTCAGGATTTGGATTACAAATCCTTTGCACAAGGATGCTAGAGGAGGGTGTGTCCTGCCCTTCCCTCCCCTGCCCAGGCAGCTCACATCTCACCCCTGCTTTCCCTGCCAGCTGCTCGGGCCACAGCAGGTCACTGCTGCAGTCAGGGCAAGCAGGCACGGGGCCTGGGCCCCAGGCAGAGAGGCCTCTGCTGTTCCGTGACCACAGCAATTAATCACATACTGAGCATCTGCCAGGTATTCGCTTTTTAGGGGAGAGGCTGTCCCATCAGCATGTGCAGCCCACGTGACCCGCTGCCCTTATGCCAGAGCTTCTTGCTGTCATTGTGAGTCAAACTCATGCTTTCTGTTGCTCTTCCCAGGCACAGAAGGTGGAAAGCAGATTAGGGGAAAGACCACATTACTCAGCTCCTCCGGGATTTCTCCACCAATAACATTTGGCTCCCGGCTGCAAACTTGCCAATCACTGCTCCCCTCTACCCTCGGCACATGCTACTGTCTCGCAGGCACATGCCGCCTTGACACCTTCACATGCCGACTGTGTGAAGGCAGCCTCGTTGCCACCAATCTTACCCCACATGGGCATCTCATCGTCCAAGGACTCTTCGGGGAGCACCCACATCAGCACCCAGGAGGGAGCTGCTAGGGTTTTGCCAGGAGGAAGACGCAGACAAGGTCTGGGGCAAAAGGAGCCATAGAGCAGTCTTGGGGGTTAAGGGTTGGGGAGAGGCCGCGGACTGCCGCTTCTTGGTGGTGGGAGAAAGGCAAGGTAAGGACAAATTTGGAGTATCTCATCCAAATGGAAAATGGCTGCTCTTTCTCCAAAGACAGTGCTGGGCCATGTGTATAAAACATGCACAAAAGGAACAATCCAGGGAGGAAAGGTCAGCTTTTGTGTTCCCTCAATAAATTTACATAGTAAAGTCCTAATACCTAATAGAGCCCTTCAAGAGATACAGCTCATTAGTATGGGTAGGTTCTAAAGCAAAATGACTTTTATCCTGACAGTAAGAGAGTAGGGCACAGCCACACACAGAGGGTAAACCACATGAGGACACAGGGACAGGCTTCCACCTGCAAGCCAAGGAGGAAGGAACCATCCCTGGTGGTCCCTTGTTCTCTGATCCCAGCCTCAGATCTCCGAGACAGTAGATTTTGGGCGTTGGGCCACCCATCTTTGTTATGGCAACCCTAGCAAACTACACAGTAGCGTTAACATAGGATAGCAACAACTAGTCTTCTCTTAAGAATCTTGTAACAAAATTACTGTCATTTCCATTTCTTAACTATTTTGGGTGCCCAGGAGAGCAGACTTCCCAGTGTCGCCTTGTTCGGAGTTTACTTCAGAGCTGCAGCTCTTGGATTCCTCCTCTCTGCTGGTTTTTTTCCCTGATTCTGCCTCATTGTGGGATTCATTGTTTTTTCCTCAAATGCTGCCGTTCTAAATTTGCTAGCTGCCTTTCCCTCCTGTTGCTAGCCGACAAACTCACTGGCAGTGACAGCTGAATTTACATTTTTTATAACTAATACAATTTAAGAAACTGTAGCTAAGGGATATTTAGTTTTTATATTCCCGCGTCTTCACAAATCCCCCAAATCTTAAAATCATAGAAATTCAGCCTTTCTAAGTCATCGACTTTATTACCTTATCTTAATGACAGAACCCTTATAAACTACACCAGGAAATGAGAATTTCTTCTATTAAAAAAATTATTCCACAGGGGGAGAGTCCACGAGTTCCCTGAGCAAGACGTTACAACTCCTGTTGGATGACTCAAGTAACCCAGCAGCCCCCAGTTGGAGATTCTGTGCCTGACTCAGCCAGGCTGGGACTTTCTTATTTCTCTGCTTTAGCATGATGCAACCCCTACAAGGATGCTACCCCAGCATGCAAGAGCAAAGAGGGAATGAGCACTCTCTCTCGCAGTGTGGGGATGTGGCGCTCTCCGGGGCAGGTGCTGGGAGATTTCTGCCAGTCTGTCTGTACTGGTGTGTGCTGTACTATTCTAGGCATGAGTCTTGTGCACTTAGCTGGAGGAAGAACTTGGGGTAAGAGGAGGAGATAAAGAACATGAGAGAAGAAACAGTGTAAAGAACACAATCAGAATTAACAGGAGAAAAGCAGATGGGGGAGGGGAGGAGAGGGGAAAGGAGGAAAGGAAATGAGAAAGGGAATTACGATGTGTTATGTGCGTGGACCAATTCCACACAAGCAATGGAAACATTATGCACTACAAACATGTAGTAATGAAAAAATCTAAAATGAAAGATAATATTGTGTTATGGTTAGGGGTTTTTGCAAGGAGAACAATATGATACAGGACACATATTTTATAAGATTACTTACAATAGTCACCCAAAGAATCTCATCATAATGTCCTGCATGAGTTCAGCTGAAGACCTAGAGCCCATAAAAATGTCTCCTGCAGGCCTGTTTCACAAATCTGCACTGGGAAGGCCCCAAGGTCAGTGGTGGAAGCTAGAAAAGCTGTGCCAGTGGGATGAAGGATCTGTGCCAGCAGGCTGAGGGATCTACACTGGAGCCAGGAAGCGACACTCAAAATAAGAACCAGCGCTCCCTGGAAACGCACCACAGCCACCCTCAGCAACAATGAGCTCTTGAGCTCCTCTAATGATGAAGACAGCTGAGTTTCCACCAGGAAAGCCAACATGACAAGCTTCTCCAGGAGACTGAGCTGTGCACCTTCTTTCCCTCCAGAGTCAGGAAGTGATGCTCAGAGTGAGGACCAGAGCTCCCCCAAAGTGAAATGAAACCATTCTCAGCAACAACAAGGCTGCAAGCTCCTCGGAGGATGAAAACAGCCTAGTTCATCAGGAAAGCCAGCATGATGAGCTCCTCCAAGGAAACCAGCAGCTCCTTACAGCTTCTCTCCACTTCCAGCAGGCTTCCAAGAGCTTCTACCAGCTCCCAATATCCTCTGTTCTTCTCCAGTTGTATGCTGCTGGCAACAGTCCCCAGGTGGGTCTCCCACACCCAGCACTATGCTCACTCGGTTCAGTTGGGGGTTATAAGTTGACCACCAGGTGTCAACCCACTACGATTATTTACAACCAGAATAAAAATGAACATGGTGGAGTAATTTGGAGAAAGGAATAGAAATGCCTGGCTGGTGTTGTGTAGCTGGTGACAATGCTTTGGGACAGTGGCAGGATGTGGAGGAGAAGGGGAGGGGAGAGAGAGGAGGCGGGGAAGGGAAGGGGAATCTTCTGTGTCCTTGCTGATTGCATGATGAAGGCTGGGTACATGAGGGAGCAGCAGTGAGGCCACTCTGGCTGGGCATACAGGGAGCTTTGGGATCCTCTCCAGACTCTGGAGAGGGCAGAAGGGTCAGCCGGAGGAGGGGAAGCTGTGGCAGTGGAGCTGCTTAGAACCAGCCGACTCCCTGGGAAGCTCCACATTGAACTGGCCCTGCACAGCTGCCCTGGAGCGGGGTGTGTGTACTCAGATCAGCAGCTTCAAGGAGGGCCCAGAACCTTAACGAGGCAGCTTCCTGCTGCTGGGCAGGTCTAGGAGAGACTGTTCTCTGACAGCCTCTTCTCCTGGGAGCTGGGGAGTGAGTACCTCAGTGCTGGAATGAACAGTGAGAAGATCCAGGTTCTTCAGTACTCCCCGTGAGTAAACTGGGGCATAGAGAGGTCAGGTCACACAGCAAGTGAGCAGAAGGCTTGGCTTCCAGCCACTCATCTCTGGGCTGTGTGTAAAGCAAACACTATCTGTTCTGTCACGTGATACATTCTGTGTGTAAAGCAAACACTATCTGTTGTGTCACGTGATACACTCTAGCCACTCCATTTTGGGAGCTGGTAGTGACTTGTCCCATAGTGCTCTTGGCTCTTAGCCTTTAAGCCCTCTGGGAGCTAAAATGGGTCATAGCATCTTGGTGGGCAAACAGCCATGTGGTTTTTGACTATCAAGGATAAGAGTTGCCTCTGTTAATATATTTACCTGATGGCAGTAATTAAGGGATTTCCGCCAAGCACTGAAGTGAGTGCTGGGATACAGGATGGACCCCCATCTTCTCACTGCATAGGGGCTGCCGTGGAGTTTGAACCAAAGGAGTCTCCAGGACTTCTCTTGCCCTAGCCCTGAGTCATGATCCCTGAGCAGGACAACCAGGAGGTAGGAGCTGCCTGAACCGTGAACCGCTGGAGGGAGGACAAAGGGAGATGTTGCACCTCTGTGGCCAAAGCGTGGATGGGGGAGTGGAGGAAAGAGGGCCCCAGAATCTCCCCTGGAGATCCCAGGTATTCGGCACCAGTTCTAACAGTGTTTAAGAAGGAAGTTTATTTTTAACAAGGGGAAACCTCAGCAAAGCCAGTGAACTCTGCTGCGGTTGACCATCCTCCCAACCTCCCATGGCTAGTGCAGGGGGAGGAAGCCCCGGAGGGCTTAGCCTGGAGGGCTGGCACCAACACAAGCACCCTGGGGATGCTCTGGTCTCCACACCATTTCTGGGGCACCCTCATGGTGTGTATAAAGCCTCTCAGGCCTGAGAGCAACCAACATGGCAGCTTCTACAGGGAGGAGGGGGCCTGGCAGAGTTCTTTGCTAGCTGGGCAAGGGAGGATAATGCAAGAAGGAGGCAAATGAGCCTCGCCTGGATCCCTCACCCACCAAGCTGGTGCTCAGGGAGGAGACAGGTGTCCTGTGAGTCACGCCCCCTTCTGCACCATCTCTGTCAGTGCTCCCACCCTCTGCCATCTCCTCTCTCCACCCACTGACATGGTGCATTGTGGTGTGTTTCCCGCCTGACAGGTGGGTTCCTCGCGGCCACACTGTGGTTAGGTACTATTTTCATTTCTATTTGACAGAAGTGGAAATGAAAGACATGAACAAGTGTCAAGCCCAGGTCACAGAGGGATGGGGTGGAACTGAGAGCCAAGGTCAGTGCTCAGGGCTGCAGCCACCTGGCTGCGCTGCTTCCTCCTTCTGCCAGAGAATCAGAGTCAGCGTACTCTCTCACAAGACTCCTCCCTCCCTCCTGGTATTTCTCCATGGGTGGCTCTGTACCTCTGCCATCAACCCGGCAGGTGTGCCTTTCTGTCTTCTCTTTGGTCCCTTGAGGTTTTGGGGAGGGGGACGAGCAAGACTCAGAATGAGCCCTAAGATGAACTTTGCTCCTCAGAAATGGGACATAACTGGTCAGGGGTGGTGGTACACACCTATAGCACCAGGCCTCTGGGAGGCTGAGGCAGGAGGGTCATAAGTTTGAGCCCAGCCTACCCAACTTAGTGACTTAGCAAAATTCTGTCAAACAAAAAATTAAATTTATATTTTAAAAAGGGATGGGAATTTAGCTCTTTGAAAACCCTGTGTTCAGTCCCTAGGACTGCACACACAAAAGGAACACAACTTATAATCAAGCAATTAGAAATCAAAGCTTTTAAACCGGAGATATGTCAACTTCTTGATAAGCAGGGTTGGATACCAACATCATCAAGCCAAGGTAAATGAAACAAAAGAAGTAACATAAACACTTGAGTGTTATAACAAGTTACAAAGCCTCTATAATTTGATCAGAGAAACCATCAACTCATTAATCATTAGTTAACATAAGTCAGTAAAAAATCATGAGCCATGAGACCTCAAGAGCTAGAAATTTTGAAGTCCCAAATTTTACCTGAAGTAACATATTTGAAATCTATCCTTAAATTGATCCTCTAAAATACACTCTGCCCATTTTTGCCAGGTGGGAAGTGACTCATAAATGGCACTTTTAAGAAATGACCACAGAACAGTCCCTTTCTGTTCGTGTACAAGGGCAGAAGTCAGCAGAGGTTTATTGCTCAGGAATGCAGGAACAGCCAAGGTTGAGCCAAGTCATCAGGTCACATGACCAGGTTTGCATTAGCGAGTACCCTGAGCCCCCTGCGTGGAAAATACAATGTAGAGTTGTAACATGGTAGGGTTGGCAAGGACCTGGGAGGAGAAACTTGTTTTGGAGCCAGGCGCTGATTGGAAGGATAGAACTCTCATGTGAGAGAAAGATTTACAAAACAATACTATCTGTAAACAAACAGGTGTGAAGAGGTGTTCTAAAAAGTCAGAGAAAGGAAAACAAACTTGGGCTGAAGGTCCTCAGCAAAGATTTTTAGGAGGAGGATTTCAGGTTCTCTGCAGTCAGTTTGTCTGTCCCTGAGCTACCTCCCCTCCCAATTTCAGGTGGTCTGTGAAGGAGACATAGCTTGGCCTTTCTCTGAGCGTCATGAGAGTAGGTCAGAGAAGCAGAGGCAGGAAGCCTCCAGAAGAGTAGTGGGGAGACACAGGTCTTTGTGCAGGACCAACTAGCCTTCTGGGGAGAGAGCAGCCAGAGGACTAGGTCAGCGTGAGTTCCAAAATCAGGAGTCTGGGATGGGTTCCATAAAGCAGGAGGGAATGGAAGTTTCTTGATGAGCAGGCCATATTTTACAAGGAGGTCATGATTTTTTTTTTTTTAAGAACAAAATAAAACACCAAGCTTTGGAAGATGAATTTGGAATCTGAGCGGTGAATGGATGGGCTGGGTAGGAAGGCCACAGTGAAGAGCTGCTGTGCTGACTCTGGAGTGTGAGAGGCAGTTACGATTGGTTCAGAAGGAAAACATGGACTCCGTCAGAGGGAGAACTGGTGAGGTGAAGAGGCTGATTAGCCGTGGAGCCGTAAAATGAGATGAACCCCAGGATATGGTAGTGTTCAAAAACTCTTGGGCATGTGAGTGAGCTCGAATAAGAAGTCGGATTATGGGACTAGGCGACAAATCTGATTCTTCGCCACAGTTGTGTAAGACTGAGCATCTGTACTAGAATTTGGCTTTGATTAAGGACATCATTTCTGGACTAGACATCTCCTCTCTTTAATTGACCCTTTTTAAATACAAAACCAATAAATTCTGGTTCTCTGACAGTGCCACAAAAGCATCTTTTGTTTTGTTTTCTGTGAATTGTCCTTATAAAATTTTAGGATTAAAACAAGCAGTCACCTTGATATTTTCCAATATACTAGGGCTGTGTTTGGAGTTGAGTCTTTTCAGGCCGGAAGCAAGAGGCCAGGAAATGGCCAGCAAAGAGGAGGAGGCAACTTCTTGGGCTTTTTAATTTATACACTCTCCATTCTGCTTCCCAAGCATCTTAGAGTCCATGGTTCTGACCATGCATACCCTCTGCTTGCCACCTGGAGACTCTGATTCCAAAGGATTGGAACAATACCTCAGTGGAATAAGCGCCTGCCTAGCAAGTGCAGGGTCCTGAGTTCGATCCCCAGTACCGCCAAAAAAAAAAAAAAAAAAAAAAATCAAAGGATTGGAACATTCTGTCCAGTTTCTGAAGCCAGGTGTTTATATTACCTCCTATATTTTAGTCAAAAATCTCCAGCACTGATTCTCAACCCCAAAGGGTACCCCATTTTTAACTTTTAATTTTTTGAAACATAGTCCTCCAAATCCTTTTTCAAAATCTATTTTTCTCTCCCACTCCCTCTTCATAGACCAGTAACTTGAGTCAGCCAGGTTAGGAAGACAAGAAAAGATTAAATTATCAGATTGGTTTTTAAGAGTTAAAAACGTGTATTTGCTATTATCCTGCTGGGTGATTTGTCCTTTCAGATGGTGCTCGAGCCTATAAAAAATTGAAATGGGGGCAGAACATGGCAAAATGTGTTTGCTTTTCTTAGATAAATCTGTTAGTCTGTGTGTGCTGTAAAATGGCATTATTCCTCCATTGGAAATCACACTTCCTACACAACATACGCCACTCTGCCTTCTCTTCACAGACTTTCCCAAGCAAGGTTCAAAATCCCTCCTGTATTTGTAGTCAATTCCATGGTGAAACCCTCTGTTGGGCTCCAAGATAATTCTTCTTTAAAGACCATATAACATTTAGCCAGTCCAAAAATGTAGACACAGGTAGCTACTAAACTGGTTTTTCAGTGCACACTGTTCAGGAAGCATGCAAAACTCACCAATAATAAAGGATGACAAATACTAGAATTTTGTATTGAATAAAATGCAAAGGTGATACATGGACAAACACTGATACTTCAAATACACTGGCTCTCCAATGACCTTAGAGACTCACCAGATTGAGGAGTGTCAAGTACTTTGACTGTGCACCATCTTGAAAGACAGTTCCACGCCGTGGGACATAATAGTTGAGGAAAATATACCAGTTCAAAAGAATGAAGTGGTATACACATGTAGAAATCCTTGTCATGTCTCTGCCCAGGCCACTGTGATATATCCAGTCGTCTCCTCTCTTCTGTAGTCACAGCTCAAGTGTTACACAGGCTGGAGAGCTGAAAAACACACCCCTCTGAGAGTGAGAGTTCCAACAGGGGCTGGATTTTGCTTCTCTCTTAGGTGCTTTTCCCATGTGGAGGAAAGGATTATTATCATGTTTAGATAATGGTAGATAATCTGCAGATTATGCTTATTTCAATGGTAAGCTTTGAAGAAGGTATGAAGCAAGGGTGCACTTTGCACTGTTTGACTAGAGCACTGGGGCAGTAGCATGGTTAAAGGAGCCTATTATGAAATACCCACAAGATCTAGTAAAATACTGCCATGACCCTACTTTTCACTGGAGCAGAACAGGAAATTCCAGTACAACCTCTTGAGAGAATGGGCAGCAGGTTGATAAGGCAGAAGGCGGGGACTATTGGGTGTGTCTAGGGTAGGCAGAAAGGTAAGGATCTGCTCCTAATATTTCTGAAAGCAACCTTTGGTCCTCCAGGCCCAAGGACTTTTCTTTTTCCTTCTGTTGTAGTTTTACACCTTGGCTCTAGAGAATGACGGGCTACCCAATTTTAACCTGACACTATTTCCACAGGAATTTCTGTGCTTTGACGGCAGAAGTGAGGAAAAGCTCTGTGACTCCGATGCCCACATACCTGAGTGCAGGTGGTACCAGAAGAGAGACAGGGTCTTGGCACCATCCTAGTAGGGAAGAGACATAGCCTGGCAAGCACAGGACTGATCCCTGTTTCAGCCTCAACAAAAGGCACCAAGGGAGAACTGGAAGTGAGATGCCTTGTGACATCACGAGCTGGTTTCCCCAGGCAACTGAGTTGTAGGGTTGAGCAAATTCTTCAGAGAAAGGCTCCCAACACAGTGATGTAAGTCTGCTGCTGGTGCCATTGATGTTTTCAACAGGGCTCTTAGGAACTGGGAGAAAGAGTCACAGGGTAAACAAGGACAGCAAAGCAAAACCAAACAAACCTATCTCCTAAGAGTCCATGGACTGGACAGATCAGGATAAACTGACCAGAGCCTGCAAATCAAGGTTTGCATAGTAACCATGAGTTAGTCTGTTACGGCTGCTATAACAAAACACTGCATTCTGGGTGGCTTATAAGACAATAGAAATAAATTTCCCATACTTCTAAAGGCTGTAACTCCAAGGCAGATTCAGTGTCTACTGAGGACCCAATTTCTGATTCCTAGATGGCCATTTTCTCACTATGTCCTCCCATACAGAAAGAGGCCAACAAGCTCCCTTGGGTCTTTTATATAAGGGCAAGAGTTTCATACATGAGGGTTCTTCCCTGGTCACCTAGTCGCCTCCCCCAAAGCCCTGGACACAAATATTTAGGCCACAGCAAATCATTTCCAAAGGAAGAACTATGGGAATATGGGTGATATAACACTGTACAAAATGCCATAGTCTAAGCTAAAACCACAAACACTAGTGGTGACTGATAGGTTGGCAGCGCTAACTGTGTGCCCGACATTGCTCCAAGAGCCTTACATATGTCGACTCATCTGAGCCTTGAGACACCACTGAGGTTACTGAGTTATCTTCACTGTCAAATGAGCAAGCCCAGGCTGCTGCAAGGATGTGCTCAACAGTTGATCAAGAGGCCGAACCGCAGCCTGTGTGGGAAACCAGTGTGCCTAACTGCAAAGGAGCACTGTGCGCTCCCTTTTCAGTACCCTCCCCTCCCACTCCCTTTCCTTCCTTTATCACCATCAGAAACCTCTCTCCAGAAGGATTCAGAAGTTTTGGAATCCGGTGCACGCCTGATATACTGTGGCATGTCCTCATTTTAGACACCATTGTAGAGTTCAAGATTTTTCTTCCTCTGTTCAAAAGTCTTCAGCGTAAGTTACAGGTAAAGACTGAGGCAAAGATAGGGAAAGAAAGGACAAGAAGGAACCACATCTCTGAAATGGGTTTTCGAACGTGGAGCCTGGCTTTCCACCACCTACAATTCTTCCCTTTATTCGCCCCAAAGCCCACAGATGAGATCTTTCCTAAATGTTCATATGGTATTGAAATTCATTTGTAAGAGCTTCAGTGTTTGCCATTGGAATCAAGTTTTCAGCATTTTAGTAAATAGTCACAAATAATACATGCATAGGAAGATTTGTATATAAACACTATTTAATTTCTTAATTCATTATCTCCTTTATTTTTCTGTACTGGGGAGCTGAATCCAGAGCCTTCACACTGAGATATATCCCTAGCCCTTTATAAATTTTATTTTACTCTGATTTTAAATTTTGAGACAAGGTCTCACTAATTGTAGTTCTGCTGTTTCAGCCTCCCAGAGTGTTGGGTTTATAGATATTCACTACCGCACCCGGCTACTTTTTCTTATAAAACTTTCCACAAAAGTATTGCTAAAAGTTAGGCAAGCTCTCCACTGTAACCATATTCCCATCATAACTTGTATTCCTGGTTGAATAACCAGATACATTTTCAAGGGTGGTTTGGCCTCTATTTCCCCTCCTGAGATGAGGAGCTTTGGGAAATGATGACTGTCACCACGTAGGGACACAGTACCATTAACTAATGCACACTGAGCCTGCTCTTTGCCTTTCTCATCTCTTCAAGAATGTGCAAGCCTCACATCTTATTGAGGAGAATTAGAAGAAATTTGTGACTGCCTTGAAATAAGTGAGAACCTTAAGACAGAATTTTGTTTTGACAAGAATTTTGTTTTCCCACACTTCATATTTAGAACACCACACAGGTAATTTGATTGCAACTGTCTTTACAACACTCTAGGACCCTGAGACTTCTTTATTTAATTTCCCCATTGTTTACTGAGCAGCTACTGTTTGCTAGCCATTCATTAGGTTATGGGGATTGCCTCAGGAGGGAGCCACCCCTTGGCTTTGTGGAGTTTATATTCTAGGAGCAGAGAACGAGAACAGACAAGAGCAAAATCAGTGCTAATTTACAATTATGGAAGCTTCTGTGAAGGACACACACGGCAGACTCGCTGGAAAAGCCCGTACCGTGAAAGGTGGTGTTGAGAGATGAGGGCAGCTGTTCCCCAGCACAGCCAACACACTTTCTCTTCTTTCCAGAATCCTCCGTGGGATTCTCTTGTCTTTCTTCGCCAGACTTGTGTTCATGCTTCCCAGGGAGCAAAATTCCCTTTTCATACCATTTACCCACCTTGATCACAGCAGCCACCATCATGGTTTCTACTGCTGCCTTTGATATGTCAAGTTCTGTACCTCTGTATCAGGCCCTCTTTTCCCACCTCCTTCAAGCTTTGAACATATCTTCAACTACCTGTTGTTAAGAGTAAGCCAGACACACCTCAGACTCAACAGGTCTAAAATAAACCCACTTCCTTCCCCCAAGTCAGAGCCCTCTTGTCTACGCCGTCTTGGCTGAAGGCGCTGTCATTCTCATGGGGGGCTTTCCTGTCTCATCACTCTCCTTTACTCCCTATGGCCCACTAACACCACGTCCCACCGCTCATCTCCCAAGTGAGGCTCAAACCTGTCCCCTTCTCTCGGACCCTTCCATAGCTACCCTGCGTCATGTCTCCTCCGTCTCCCACAGGAGCCGCTGCAGTGCTCTTCCAATTGGCTTTCCAGACTCTGGTTTTATTTCTCATTATGTTCTTCACAGGGTCAGTGGGTAATTTTTTCTAAAGTGTCAGCTTGTCCTTGGCTTATGTCCCTTTACTATACCAATGTTACCTACAGCATCATATCTGAGTCCATAACTTGCATGAACTGCCCTCTGCCACCTGTTTGTGGGACTCTGTCCAGCTTCATCTTGTTCTCACACTCGACATTCCCCCAATAACGCCAAAATGACAGCACTATCAACCACACCGGCCAGGTCACTACCGCCCCTACACACACACACACACACACACACACACACACACACACACACACACACACGTACACACACCACCTTACTCCTCCTGTCTCCTCTCCACAATGAGCTTGCTCAGCAAGCCTGACTGGTTATCTCAGAATCATCCTCCAAAATGCAGCCCAGCAGTTCCCCTCTCCAGGAACCATTTCTGGAGGCTCTCCTTAGCCGGGCTATACTTAAAAGCCCTCTCACATCTTCCTCAACACCCTGTGCATCTCTGCAATTTGCATGGCAATGAGCAATTCATCTTCTTCAAATGCAACTATCTCTTAGGACTCATGGAGGCTACATTTGAATTTCCAGAGCTTGAAAGACTGCTGGGCACAAAGTCTGTATTTCATAACTACCTGTTCAGTAAGAGAATAAATCACTAAGATAAAATTACATGAAGGATCTAAATACAGTGGTGTCTTGGTTTACAAACTTAATTTACTTTACAGTTTTGGGGAAGATGGTGCATTTGTTTTTGTTGGGAGGATGCCATGGTCCTATGTGTCACCCGATGTGGAATCTGCAAATGGAAACACAATTTTGCCAAAGGCTTGTATTTACAAATAGAAGCACTGGTGAGCCGTGGTATTACAGTAGTTTTTCAAAAGAAGGTATATGAATAACTAACAGGTATATGAGACAATATTCAACAGTATTAAACATCAAGGTAATGCAAGATAATGTCATGATGAGGTATTACTTTACTGCCACCATAACGGCTACCATTAAGAAGAAGTGTTGTGGAGGCTGCAGAGAAAAGGGGACACTGGGACACTGTGTTGGGGATAGAAATTAGTAAGGTTATTATGAAAAACCATATAGAGGTCTTTCAAAAAACTAAGTAAAACTACCTCATGGTCCAGCAATCTCACTACTACGTATACACCCAAACAAAATGAAATCAGTACGTCAATGAGATAACCCTGCTCCCAATGTTTATCACAGCATCTCTCACAACAGCTATGGTGTGGAACCCTCCTTTGGGTTCACTCATGGGGGAATGAAGAAACTGTTTTATACCATCTGCAAACTGGGATAGTACTCAGCTTTTAAAATAATTCTGCCACCCACTTGCAACGTAAATGAAATGGGAAGATATCCCACAAAGTGAAATAAGACGGGGCCAGGAAGGCAGATACTGCATGATTTCCACTTACCTCAGGAATCTTCAAAAAACCAAATATATAGAAGCAGAGAATACAGTGTCAGTCGCAAGGGGCCAGCAGCAGAGGTGGGTTGATGGAAGTTGGTCAGAGGATGTGAAGTTTCGGTTTGAAAAGGGGAGTTAGTTCAGGAGATCTATCACTGTTCATCATGGTGACTCTGTATCATAGTTAACAACAGTTCCTAACAGTTGCATTGTGTTCTTGGAAACTGCTAAGAGGATAGATTTTAAGTGTCCACACCATAAAAGATAAATGTGGGAAGCAAAGCATAGATTAATTAGCTTGCTTTAGTCATTCCACAATGCTTACATATTTCAAAACCTCATGTTGTACACCATAAATGTATACAAGTTGTACTTATGAATTCAAAATTAAATAATCATAATAAACATATGTGTTGAATAAATGAATATGTGAATACTAGGTGTACCGGTCTCCCGAGCTTTACTTCAAAGCCAGCTCATTCATGAAAAAACCTACTATGCTCAGAATATGCTGGGTTCAGGGGAAGAGGGAGAACACTAGGACAATGAAGTCAGAAGCAAAGCCCTGGAGGAACTCAGAGCCATGGGGTGAAGACAGACACGTAAACAAAAAATTACAGCATGATGTGGTAAGTGCTATAATCGAGGTGTGCATAAAGTTCTAATGGAGCCTAAATTATCCTGCACATTATTCTGTCATTTTATACACACAGAAGATTGAGCTAAAGATGGGAGCAATGAACACATCATGGGAAACTCCATATGTCATGAAGAAGATGAAGATTACAATAATCTCACTGACTATAGTCGCCATGACCACTCGCATGCATAATAGTTTTGCCCAGTACAGATGCGACCCATTTGTGAACCAGTCTCTAGGTGATACAAAGAGCAAGGACTCACACAACCTGGCTGGAGTCTGAGCCCGCACACACAGTGTGAACTGGGCCTGCTCAGCCATCCAACTCACGAGGTTGCTACAGTTTAGATCTTAAAGGACCTTCCATGGTGCAGGTGGTAAAGAACTCATAGTCAGCCTCTGATACTGTTGAAAAGTAGGGGAACTTTAAGAGGTAGGATCAGGCAGGAGGACACTAGGTTTCTGGGGGCATGCCCCAGAAAGGGATTTGGGGACCCTGCACCTCTGCTTTCCCTTTGCTGCCTGGCTGCCATGCAGAGGGGAGTCTTCTCAGTCACACCTCCCTGCCATGAGGTACTGCACCATCACAGGCCCAAACAATGCAATCCAGTCACCATGGACTGAAACGATGGGCCCAAATGAGCTTTTACCCCTTCAAGTTGATTAGCTCGGGTATTTTGCCACAGAGATGGAAAGCTGACCGGTACAGGAGGCTCAAGGAATCACAGGATTATTTCAACTTCCAAGGGCAGGAGATGAGTTTAGCTAAAGGGATATCTGGCCAGGTTCTGAAGAGATTGAAGGGGAGCCCCAGGCCCACACAGGTGCATACCCACCCACACCCGGCACATGTAGAGCTAGCCCCAGCGAGGTACGGAGCACTCTCCTGGTGACGGCTATGAGTAGGGAGCACAGTGCTGAGAAGGAAATGAGGACAGCATAGCAGAACACTTCAAGTCTGGGTCCAGCACAAGTCTGCAGGAATGTGACTTCATTCAGGCCTGAGGGACAGGCCTGATCTCTGTTTAGCTGCTGTGCTAAACAAATTACTATCCAATAAACCCCAACAACTTTAAGCTTCAAGGCCAGGAATACTGACAGGACTTGTCCTTCTCCGCCTTCGCCTCCTAACCTGCAGAGCCCCTTTGAAACGGTTCTGTCCCATTATACGTCCATAGTTTCTGGTGTTCCTTTAATTCTGCCTTCTTACGGGAACCAGTCCCACCACTGAGCTCCAACTGAGAGAGCCCCTCTTCCTATAGGAGCACTAACTCACCAGTAGGGCTGTGCAGTCCTCTGGGGCATCTGAGACCGCTCCATGCCCTCAGCAGCCTCACAGAGATGGTAAGTTACAGAGCCTGATGAGGATCTGTTGTCTGCATGTGTTAACTCTGGCGCTGTGGCACTCTTAATATTTACCTAGGGAGATCTTTCCCCTGATTTCCTGACTATTACACCCTGATGGCTCAGTGCTGTTTGTAATTCCCCTACAAGCCCTGTTGCCTCGGAACCAATATCTCCTGCACTGCTTTCTGAAGTATCTCTTCCCAGCAAAAGGCAAAATTTAGAAATAATGAAAAGTGTGTCCAGAAGCTAGTTGAAGTCCAACACCTAGTTGAGCTGGATCTCCCTGCCTGTGGACTCTGCACCCCTAGGAACCTATGTCTATTGGTTGGAACTGAAGTGCTTCGCTATGGGGTTACTTCTACCCACCCAAGAATACTCATTTTTCTTAGAGGCCATCGTGAGTGCCCTGCTTTTTAAAAACAAGAACTTTCAGGATAGGCCCCATCTGAAAAGTGTGATCAGTGAGAACATGTGTGGGTTTCCAGCTACCAAACGAAGCCAGTGCTGAAAGGCCCTAGAACTTGTTTGTCGGATTTTTGAAAGTCTGTAACAACAGTCTTCACCCACTGCTTTGTCTGTTGCATGGGAAAATTGATTCAGATCAGCCTTTCTCTTTGATGTGCAGAGTTGTTTTTGCAGCGGGATGGCAATCGGAGACTGACTCAGAGGAGCTGACTTCTCTGTCAGTAGTTCTGAGGGTGCATTTTTGGCTGAAAGGCCAAAGAACTCTTCCTGTTTACAAGTTTGGAGTTGACTCACATTATTTCAAGAGTTTAGATCAGGGAAAAGAAAAACCCATTTGAGGTCAGTTAGTTCAACTTCTTCATAAGAAAGTTAAAGCTCAGCGAATTTAGGGATTTGCCCAGAGTCACCAGCTATTAATACAGGGGCCAGAACCAGAATACAGGTCTCTTAAAAATCAGTCCAATGTGTTGTTACTCTTTCCTGAGTCATACTTTTTGTATCTACATTCCAGAATTTTCAAGTGGACATCTCTGGCCTGAGTTAGTTTGTACATCCCTCAATTACATGAGACCTGATGAAATGATCAAAAAGAAAAGTTACTAAAGAGAAAATGTCTACCTAGAAATGCCTTTTTTAAGCTGGGCGTCATGGCACACCCTTCCACTCCTTCCTTCACTGTGCCTGGGCCCCTTCCCACCATGAACCACACCCTTCCAACCTCCCCGATTTCAGATGACAAATGTGAGGTTGTTTGAGTCTGTGTTCCCTATGCGTCACTCTTCTTTGGCTGTTTTCAAGACTTTATCTTTAGCCTTTAGAAGATTGGTTATAGTGTAGTGAGCTGTGGGTTTATCTGGATTACAGTATTGATGTTTTTTCGGTTTCTTAAACATGTAGGTTTTTGTCTTTCATCAAGTTTGGAAGTTTTCAGCCACTATACTGCTTTTTTTTTTTTGCCCTACCGTAGATTGAACCCAGAGCATCATGCATGTTAGGCAAGCACTCCACCACTGAGCTATACCCCAAGGCATTTTAAAAAACAAATATTTTACTTCTTGAAACAAGGTCTCACTCATTAAGTTGTCTAGGCTAGCCTCAAACTTGTGATCTTCCTGTCTCAGCCTCCTGGGAGGAGTACAGGTACACACCACCACACTCTGCTCAGCCATTGTTTTTTTCAAATACTCTTAACTTCACTCTTTTTCTATCCTTGTTGTGGCTTCCAGTTGATATAATTTTTTAAAAACCCTTGGCTACTGTCTAACACTCCCCTGACTCTCCTTTTATTTTGTTTGAAATCTGTGTTATCTCTAACTTTTAGACTGGATAAATTCCCTTAACATATCTTAAAGTTCTTCAAGTCTATCCTCTCTCTTCTTCCTCTATGGCTCAGGGACTTAATTTCCACTGTTATATTTTTCAGTTCTTACAATTTCCACTGGTGGCTCTTTGTAATTGCTACTTCTTCACTGATATTCTCTGCTTTTCACTTGTTTGAAGATAATTTATCAATGAAGCTTTTTTTAACCTTAAAATATTTGTCAGATAATTTTAGTAACTGATATATCTTGGTGTCACATTAGTTGACTGTCCTTTTTGAATCATGAAGATGTGATTTCCGTCCTGGTTCTTGGTGTGAGTGCTGTTTCTCAGGGGCACTGTGGCCAGTTAGGCTGCTGTCTGAGGACATGCGAACTCTCCTTTAAATATTTTATTATAGCACTCAGTCTCAGCATAGGTTTGACACTTGGATCTAGGCCTACCTTTTGTCGGCCCTGGTTTGATGACAATTCAATTAACCAGTTAATTAAAGAATTAATTAATTTTGTCTTTTTTTGAGACAGGGTTTCACTATGTAGCTCAGGCTGGCCTTTACTCACAGCAATTCTCCCGCCTCAGCCTCCTGAGGGCTGTGATTACAGGCATGTGCCACCATGGCCCCAACAATTTAATTTTCTGTGCTATTTTTGAAAATATCTCCAGAAATGCCTCTGGAGAGACATTGCTGAAAGTCCCTTGGGTAGCAAATCACTCCCAGGACAAGCCAGAAGTAAGCACAGTGTGGAACGCAGCATGATTCTATGAGGTGAGCAGAAGGAATTCGCCCCCAAAGCGTACACAACTTTAGGATCCCATCCCATGTCTTCACGAACCAACTCTTTTCTCTGGGAAGAGAAGAAGTCTTTATTTCCCTCTTTCTACATCTGCCCACCTGCATTTTCAGGGAGAGTGCTGACAATGGCCCCGCTAAAGTGAGCAGGAGATGATCTCCTGTGTCATCCAGCTCAGAGACTATGATAGCCCTTGCCACACAAAGGGTCTTTATTAGGGAATTACAGCTCTCAGATTTCAAAATGGAATCCTTCTAGAATCACATATATGCTCTTCCATTCAGCTTTAAATATGCTACCAGAAAACATGATCAGATACATCTTCTTTTGCTTGTTAGATGATTTTTTTTTCTACATTGCTAAATGACATCACAGGAACTTTTGAAAGTTTTTAGTTTTCTGCATGGAAACATAGGGCAATATTTCATGAAAACAGGGAAAAGGTTGCTGTGCTTTGAAAAAGCCCCTTATTTAAACAAACAAAAAAATGAACCAACAAAGAAACCCTAAGCCAAGTTGCCAGATTTTTTCATTGCAGAGCTGTTCACACTTATTTGGTACAAAGGAATTGTTTAATCATTCACTGCCCTGTGACTAAAAATGTCATCTTCCAACAGTAGGAAAATAAAATGAAGCCCTGTAGAACACTTGTTTGCACCACGGCTGGTGCTGAAGGTCACACCTGTTGGCCTCTTTGGTATTTTCTGACTGCCAAGCACATCTGTACTGTTTCATGTTAATTATAGACTTCTGGGGTCATTTCACATTACTGGGTCATTAAGCATTTTCTACCAATATTTTCTAGAGGGTTCATGGTGCTTTGACCATGAGCTAAAGTGATTCCAGTTGGTTTTACTGGTGCCCAAGCAAATCACAGAAAATAAATCAACCTCTATTTCTTAAGTTCAACAGGAGCAGATTCCTTTGAAAGGTGGCCTGTTGAGGATAAACTTGCTTCATAAATTGTGAGCTCTTGGGACAAAAGTATAGGATTATCAGCAAGTTAGAGCCACTGTCTCCTGACCCTTCGTTCCAGTATCCAGCCTCTTGTGTACTGTTTCTTGAAAGATGTCAAAACCTTTTGCCATAATGTACTGCCATTTCCTCTTCTCTGTGCACTGCCTGCAGTTCAGAAGGTATCTTGTTAAAATGCTTTGCAAAAGGCCCAAGCAGGGAGAGGATAAAGCATATGTATGTGTCTTCAACGCTGTCTTCCAGTGAGGCTACTTTCCAATGTACTTGCTTGAAATGCTGGGGCACTGACTGCTTTTTCTGTTATGAGAGGCAGGAATTATTGCACTGCATTCAGTAGCAGCATTTCAGGTTCTGTTGCCAAAGACGTCCTCCCCACCACTGTGGTAAGAAAAACGTTTTTATGCAGCCTTTGGCTTTCTAGGGGGTTAGCGTGACCACCCCTGTTTCCATCAATCCGGCTGTCCCCTCAACATGAGCACTGGCTCAGGGGTGGGAGACAACACAATGAATGGGTCTAGAAGGCACTGGGCCAACTGGCCAGTTAGGAGAATCCTGGCGCTGCTGCCTACCATCCATGTGAGGGTCTGATGCCTACCATCAATGTCATTGAGGGGAAATGTTTGCAAGCTGCTGGACAACTAGAGCGGCTCTCACATTGCTTTTTGTCATGTTGATGAGGCTGTTGGCCTGCAGTTCAGTGTTGGTTTCTGATCATTTTGGCAAAGCACCCACCCAGGAAACATCCAAAGTCAGGGATCTCTGTGTCACAGATTGGGTCCGGTTTTGCTCACGTGTGTTGCTCTGGTGGGCTCATAAAACCCCACATCTCAGTTTCCTCCACTGGGAAATTGGACCAGTAATAGCACCCAACTCATAGTGTGGCTGTGCAGATTGAATGAGAAAGGACATGTGGGTGCTGTGGGTAGAGCAGTTGAGGTTGTAATTACTCACAATGCATTAGGTGTTATGGTAGGGAATCCACGCAGAACCTTGGTCATCACAGTCATTCTGTGGATAGAATGAGGCCCATGTGGTGCACAAGTGTCCATTCCAGGACACATGCTGGAGGGAGCAATGTTCACAGTGAGTCTTCAGGGAGCAGCATGGCAGAGGTACTAAATCTATCCCTAGACCCTTCATTGCTGGCAGCCTGAATGCTTTCCAGGAAAATTTGGTGGGAACCATTTCCAAATATATTTTACAGTTGTTTGAAGGCCAACATTGGCTTTCAAACTGAGAAAAAAAAAATCTTTACTCTCAACCTGGGGCTTTCCATAAAGACCGTAATGACCCCAAATTTCCCACCAGCTCCTCATGAGTTTCTTAGGAATTGAAAGGGGCCACTGAAATTGACCTACAGTCCCTGGTTTTGGTTTTGTGAATTATTATCAGACAGAGAGAGGGAAAGAGAGAGCGGGAGAGAGGAGAACAGAAGACAACGCTGAGCTCGGGCGTCTATGTTAGGGTCAAAGCTAAACGATAATTGGAAAACTGTCCTCTGGGTAACAGACAGAAAGAAATACAGACAAATTCTACTGTGCTCAATTATTTATCATATTTTCCAGCCTCAAAAAACTGATTTTGAATGCGCAGCCTGAAAATTGTCTAGTTAGAAGCATTTTCTTCTCAAGAGATCAGGCAGCAGGAAAGATTCTTAAGCAAAAATAGAGAAAAATGACCAGGAACTAAATGGATCTCAGGGAAGCCTGGGGGATCTGGAGAGCTCTGTGTTTGAGAGGGGGAACGGCCCTCATTATCTTGGTGATCACAGAAAGGGAAGAATAGGGAATGCTGTGAAAGTTCATTGCTGTTCTGGTTTCTCTGACCCTCTGCCTCCCTTGCAACTCTGCAGGGAGACAATGGGAAGCTGCGGCGGTCACTAGCCACCTGAATGAACTCTGTTCCCAGAGCTCCCGAGGGTGCCGTACAAGCCCCTTCAGTGATCTTTCACGGAACAGAGCAGCAGAGCACTTCAGCTTCCCATCTAGGAGAGGTGCAGGGACTGCACGTCTGTGACCCCTCCTCAAATCCACCCAAGTCTGCTGGTATTTGGAAATGAGCCCTTTGGGAGGAAATGAGGACATCAAGGTAAACTTCTCAAGATAGGATTAGTGCCCCTATAAGAAGAAATGCTTTCAGCCTTACTTCTCTCTCTTCAACCCATGAAGAAATAACCAGCTGGAGTCCTCAGCACCAACCAAAGAGACTAGCCACTTGATCTTGGAATACCCAGTCCCAAGACTGTGAGGAATAAATTTCTGTTTATTGTTTAAGCCACCCAGTCTGTGGGAGTTTTGTTACAGTAACCTGAGTAGCTAAGACAATGGATATATCCACTCCATCATCCTCGTCTCTTTAGGGAGAAAGAGGATCATGCACAACATAAGACAAATCCATTTGTCCTGGTGTGAGTTGAGCTTGAGCAAAGCTTAGATGTAAGAACACCTTCACCTCCCTGAGCAAAGAGGTTAAATATGGAAGGAAATAAAATGTGCCCTTCAAAGAAACACACCAGTCCCTGCTAAATACTAGCCATTTAAAATTACTGCAATGTGTGATTTTCATTGATTAAAAGAAATATATCATCCATACAAATAAAAATCAATGTTAATGATTATTAAGCATCTTAATGACTTGAGCATTTACTGAGCACTTTATCTATGTTCTCTTTCTCTTTTTTCCTTTCCTACCACAGCCTAAAGCAAACGTTACTGTGCCATTTGATGCTTGAGGAGATCACATCTATAGATCTGAGTAGTTAAAGCACTTGTCCAAGGGTGCACAATGAATAAATGGCAGAACTGGGGCTTGAAGCCATTGCTATCTCACTTAGAAGCCAATTATCCTCTGGAGATGCCTGTACTGTCTTGGCAATTGTTCAATAAGCCTAAAACCACTCTAAAATTAAAAGTTTATTTTAAAAAAATAAAACAGGGGCTGGGGATATAGCTCAGTGGAATAAGCACTTGCCTAGCAAGCGCAGGGTCCTGAGTTCGATCCCCAGTACCGCAAAAAAAAAAAAAAAATAAAATAAAATAAAAAAATAAAAAAATAAAAAAATAAAACAAACTCCACTATGTACAATGTTCACCAGGCTCTCTTTCCAAATAACTTCTAAGAGGGTTTCACCGTGTTTAAATGCTAAATTTCTTAGAAATCTTAAGTAGAAGGTCGGATTTTCAGTTGGGGAGCCTGCCGACACCTATATTAATTCCCAAAGTATTGCCTTATACTCTTCTATAAAAAGCATAGGGCTTCCACTTGAAAAGCTCCCAGGAGATGTTAGTTATCATTGCTGTTATCAATGTCACCACCATCTTTGTATATCATCGTGACTTAAAATCAGTGAACGTGTTAAACTGCCCCTCATCTCAGTGAAGGGCTCAGGAGCAAGAGCCATGGTAAGTGTTCAACACCATTTTCTGAGATAAATAAACTGCTGTGCGCACATTAGGTCGTTCAACAATGTCTCTTCCCACGGGCAGATTGGCTCTGATTGTTTCTGATGGGTCTTTGCCCCTGGGGAAGGGGACATTGTCAGAATGCTGTTCTCTCCATGATTCTGGACTGCTTTGTGGCTTCCATCAGACCGATGGTTGGGGTTGGGGTGCAGCATTCATGCATAAAGATGGTCTTCCTCACGCATGTCCTCCCTCAGCTCTAACTCAGACCCAGCTACCTGGTTGGCTGTGCTGTATATCAAAGGAAAAGCTATAAAAGGGAACAAAATTAACGCACCCTTCGTACCTGATGGACACAATTTAAAGGAAGCCAAATTGTCTTCTCTTACTGTGATCTTCAAGGTTTCTTATCCCATGGTTTCATTGCTACTGAATGCTAACAAGTGCTTACAAATTCCCAGGTTCTAAGAAGATTAAAGGCATAGACCCAGAAGCCGGAGGCAAACTCCAAAAAGCAAGTTTACACTGTGGCTTTGCTGACCCAGCAGTCTCTGTGTTCAAGGAGGGGCAGCGCCATCACATGAGCTGGATGAGGGTAACATTTTAAAGGACATTACAATTGTTCCAGGAAATACCCTTTAAGCTCAGCACTATGCAACAGAACTTTCTGCAATGATGGAAACTTCTATTTCTGTGCAGTTGAATATGGTAGTCACCAGCTGCATGTTATTGTCAAGCCCTTAAAATGTAGTTAGTGCAAGTAAAGAACTGAAATTTTAATTTTATTCTACTTTTATTGATTGTGAGTTAAATAGCCCCAAGTATCTAGCAGTTACCTTACTAGGAAGTACAGCATCAGGGTAACAAACCATCCCAGTTTTCCTGGAATGGAGGGATTCACTTAGAAGGTGAATCTTCCCATGCCTAAAGAGAAACAACCCCAGGCAAACTGAGTCAGCTGGTCACCCCAGGTTGGATCCTCTTAAAATATGTTTGGCACTTTTGAAAGTGAGAACTAGACATGTTGCAGCTACAGTGTAGAATACAAGGGACAGAAATGCAAAGACAAAGAACTAGTCAGGTGTAGTGGTGCACACCTGTCACCCCAGCACTCTGAAAGCCTGAGGCAGAAGGATTGTAAGTTCAAGCCCAGCCTGGACTACATACTGAGACCCTGTCTCAAAATTTTAAAAATATAAAAATAAAAATTTAAAAAGGGCTGGGGATATAGCTTAGTATGAAGATCCTAGGTTCAATCTTCAGTACAGGAAATTAAAAAAAGAACTGAGGTTACCTTTCTCATCCAAACACAAATAAGTGTTTGATTCTTTGAAATAATGAATTGATGAGACTAGAAGTTTGATCCTTATGAGTGAAAAAGTCTGAGTAAAATCTCAGCAGAAGCATGACTATAAAAACTCATACTGGACACTTATCCTCAACCACTTGTAAAACCCAACAGTAACCAACATGATTACATTTTGAATCCCATTAGAGACTAAAGGACTACTGGCAACTCCGCTAAACTATCATGATTGCTTTCCAATCCCAGGCAAAGGTGTGGTTAAGATCCCCCAGAAGTTTCTTATCTGATATTTTCCTGGAAAAGGTATCTATAGTAGTCAGCTTTCTGACACTGTCACAAAATACTTGAGATAACCATCTTTAAAAGGAGGAGAGATCTGTTTTGGCTCATGATTTCAGAGCCTTCAGTCCATGGTTACCCAGCCCCACCATGGTCAGCCTATGGTAAAACATGGTAGGGAACAGTTGATAGGGTAAATCTGCTCTTGTTATGGTGGCAGGGAAGTGAGAGAGAAAGAGAAAGAAGAGAGGACGCCAGGGTCCCAGTACACCCTTCAAGCACACGCCCAGAGGCCTAACTTCCTCCTACTAGGCTCTACTTCCTGCAGTTTCTACAACCTCCCAAAGGCAGGACAGGCTGACTACCAAGCTTTCAACACTTGAGATATAGAGAACCTTTGAGGTCCAGACCACAACAGCTTCTGCACCCCAACATTTCATCTACCTAACCACCAGAATCTCAACTTCACCTGTAGAAATGGATTCCTTTAAGTATTGTCTTTTATTAAGTCACAAATCTTTTCTAAAAATGGGTCTTACGTGACCATATAGTGACACCATGTCATCATTTTTTAACTGCTTAAATTGTTCTCAACTATCAAGATCCTGAAGGAATGCAATAGAGCACTGTCCTCCAAACATATTTAATTATGCATCCTTATTAGTGAAATATTTTGAACTGCGTTCTCTGTATGTGTGTACTTGTGGGAGTTATGGTCAATTCACATGTTAATTAAACATATATTTTATATTTTGAGTTTCAAACTATCAATTTTTATTTTGATTCATGTTGCTTTGTTTTCCTGCTCTCATATCTCTGAATCATTTGACCTGAATCAAGTTGAGTAGGCTTTATACAAAATCCTTAGGGCTATCCATGTTTCAGGATCTTTGAACAGATTAATTATCTCTAATCCAAAAATCTGAAATCTGAAACTTTTTGAGGGCTACGTCAGCATGAAAAAAATTGGAGCATTTCCGATTGCAGATTTTGGGGGTTAAGGATACTCCATGTGTATTTATGAACACCAGTAGAACTTGTTACCTGAATCACAGTGGCTTTATATGTAATGATGTCTTGGGTATTTTTGAGTCATGGAGGAGAGTCATAAAGAACATTCTAGTTTCAGTTTCCTAGCATTTATTCTTAGATGTTTATCTCCTAATTTTGTCATTTCACATTTCATTATTCTGTTTTGCTTTCTTTTTCTTGTCCTGGGGTAGTGGAGGATGGTGGGAGAGAACAAAGCCCCAGCTGCTGAGATAGAGAAGAGACTGAAGTCAAAAGTTTGGGTCTGGTTTGTTTGTCTGTTTTTAAATGAGCCAATTTATTTGCAGTTTTCTGGCACTGGTTACCAAACTTCATTTTGCATAAGAATCACTTGTGAATCTCATTCAAAAACAGGTTTTGTGATTCCATGCCTCAAGATTCTGCTTCCTGTTGTCTGAGTAGAGGTCAAGAATCAGCATTCTTGATAAAACTTCTACTCCCTTACCTAACCCAGAGTATCCAAAACCAAGCTGAGCTCTTATTTTTAGAATGATGGGAGGATTGAGAAACTTTGATCACTAAAGCAACTTCAGCACTGGGCAAAATAATCCAGACTTTATGACATGATCACCCCTGCTCAGAAGCATGGCCTTTGTCACACAGTTGGTAGGGATAAATGGAGGGAGAGGGTACATGAGTACGGGTGTGGGTGGGGTGTGCACAAATGCAACATTTTCCATCTGTGAAGCCATACTTACAACTGATTTTTCTTTCCTTTCTCAGAAATGAAGCTTTTTTGAATATATCCATTTTAATAAACAAGATGATCTTTTGGAAATTACATTATTCAAATCTTATACCAATAAAGAATTATTTCTAATTTGTATCTCATTAGTAGATATGCTTTTATGTTTTTTCCTTCTCCAAAATGAATTGTTTTGTCTTTCTCTCTGATTAAAAAATGAGACTCAGGTCAAGCATGAATCTAAATCCCAAGACAAAATTGGGCCACTGAAAGAAAAATACAAGCACCAAGATCCCGGTACACACTGTACTACTTGCTATAGATGAGTCACTCAGTTGTGTGTGTATGGGGGGAGGCGGGTGTCATTTAGTTTTTAGAAAGCTCATATGGCCCAACAAACAGACCATAAGTGAGGCTTCTCTCTGACGCTACATATACCCAGACCTACCTGTACCCCAGTATGAACACAGGATTCTAGAGGTAGTGTTATAGGCAGCTGAGGTAGATAGAAATATTGTAGGCAGTCAGACAGGGCCAGGCCCTGGAAGAAGCCAACATAAAAGATAAGATACATGTGGGCCAGACCTCAAGACAAAAAGACTAAACAAATACATACCTCCCCAGGGATGGACACCAGGGATTGATATTCTAAATAGGTAGCTACCACCTTGAAGAGTCCTTGACCCAACCCCTTATGGGAAAAACCCCACTCTGCATTCGTGCCCACTTGTTACATAACTTGCTTTCCCATTTGATCCCAGTTCACTCAGTCTTAGATGAATAATTATCCTTGGAGTCTTATTGGCGGACCATAGTTCTGTCCATTTCCCATCCTTGGACCAGCCCCACCTCATGGTTTTTCTCTATAAAAGTCCCTGGAAAAGACAGTCGGGGGCGGGGGGGGGGGAGGGTAACCCACTCGGGCCCCCTTTCTGTTCCTCTCTTGGACAGCAGCTTTCTTTCTCTCAATAAATATATTCTGCTCTTAACCTCCATTGTTCCTAAAATTCATTCTTCAGTTTTAGAGAACACGAACTCGTCTGATATCATTCAGGTTTGGAGTTTCATTTTCCTGTATCAGTAGGACTGTAGATATAGCAGGACAATGATAGTTATTGTTGAAATAGAAATAAAATATTTCAGGTACAGATTCTCCAAAGTTTCATTACGGTGTTCTAGCTTTTATTGTTTCCATTTCTTCTGAGAAATGATCAAGAGTGAAATTATCTTGTAAAATCAATAAGGATAATTGGTCAGAACGTTAGCTCTCTCTGTCTCTTTGCTCATAGGGATTCACTTGTCAAGCTACAGTTAGTATGGTGAGCGTGTTTCCACTACTCATGTTTTGTATGACTAATACTGTATGCAGTTGTGCCCTGTGGTCACTTTAAAATGCTGCCTGAAGCCTGTGCCGTGAAGATCCAGTGGCAGCAGGACCCGAGAGGTCTGTATCCATTAACAAAGAAGGGCTTTGTTGTTTCTCGTTTCTACCAATGCAAATCTATTGTTTGTTGCTCACTGAAATCTCTTTTATCCTCAGGGAACAGTATCCTGGAGATTATGTGCAACCAAACCCATGGGATTCCTGACCCATGTTCTCCGAGGTTTGCTATATTGGCTCATAGGAAGGTCGCACAGAAAGTCACTCCTAAAGAAATCATAGCACTGATGGTTTACATTCAGGTCTTCTCCTATTGCCATTGTTAGAGGTAGCTGAGTTAGATAGAAATATTATGGGCAGTCAGACAGGGCCAAGCCCTTGAAGGGGCCAAAATGAAAGACAACATACCTGTGGGCCACACCTCAGGACAAAAAGACTAAACAAATGCACCCACATCCCTCCCTAGGTGTAAACATCAGGGATTGATATTCTAAATAGGTAGCGATTATCTTGAAGAGTCTATGATCCAACCTTTCATGGGAAATGTCCCTGTTCTGTGTTCGAGCCCTCTTTCTACATGACTTGCTTCCCCATTTGATCCCCATTTAATCAATCTTACCTGAACAATTCTTACTGGCTGATCATAGTTTTACCCATTTTCCCTACCTTGGACCCACCTCACCTCATGGTTTTGCCCTATAAAAGTCCCTAGAAAAGACAGAGTCTGGGGGTAACCCTCTCGGGCCCCCCTTTGTTGCTCTCTTGGACAGAAGCTTTCTTTCCCTCAATAAATATGTTCTGCTCTTAACCTCCATTGTTCCTAAAATTCATTCTTCAATTTTAGAGAACACGAACTCCTCTCATATACCATTCAGATTGGGAGTTTTTATGTTCCTGGATCACCATTGGCCACTTTCCCATCTCCCATGCCATCCATTTCCATTTGGGACTATTGTACATTCCCATCAAAACTCACACTTCCTCTCGCTTGCACCCCCTAGTATGGTCTTCAATGCTTTCCAGGTACCTGTCAGATAATTGTATCCCCTAGTGGTTGGAGTATCTAAAGAACTGTGATGTCTGGAGCACAGAGAGGTCAAGCTTGACTCAAAGGCAAGATAGAGCAGCCAGTGATTTCCTCATTAGCCTGTGGGGGTTGTGTGTATGGGGCTTCCCTCTCTCTAGCCAGCTCACCACTCCCAGCTGAATCACACATGACTGAAAGACTAAGCACTGCAACCTGTAAAATAGGAGAACTATGCAGACTGGGCTAAACTTCGAGTCTCAGAGTTCTATTCTTTCTCAGGGGATAGGGAATATTTTTCCCAATTGTTAAAGAAAAAATGATTATAGTTGCACTTCTAGGCTTCGAAAGAAAGAAGGATGGGGAAGCAGTCTCTTTCTGAATTTTAAGGTATCCATTTTCCCAGGGATGATTCATGCCCTGTTGTGGAGGCTGATGCCTGAGGACTGCGCTTATCTGGCTGGGCCAGGTGGGTGTGGCCCCGGATGGGTGTGCTCTGCAGCTACAGGTAGCAGAACACACCTGGGCTGGATTTGATCTGTGTCTCCTTGGATTGCTGTGGCCTCGGTCTTCCACAGCTGTCATGAGCAGCTGAGCCTGCTCAGCCAGCTGGCTCTGACCCAGGACTTTCTGGCAGCATCACCCCCATACTGACTAGTGACTTTAACACTTGACAGTCCAGGAAAATTGAGGCTTGATTCATAAAGCTTTGCCCAGGCAAGTCACAGGAAGGGCTTGGAAAGCTCACCACGTTGCCATCCAGTTTCCTTCAGCAAGTTGCATGGCCCCATCTGACATGGCTGGTGCAGAAAGGGACCAGAAATACCCCCAACAGAGGGAAGCCCTTGGGGTCAAAAGATGCCTTGCAAAGCTTAAATTAGGGGTAGAAAAAAAGAGCAGGAAAGGGTGGTGAAAAGGCCTTCTGCTGTTGGGTCCTTACTTATCTGGCCAGGAGAAAGGTTCCCCACCAGTCATTTGTCCTCTTTGACCAAAACATGGCTCAGCTGCTCATGTGACTTCACAGGAGAACCATATTTGAGCAGATATCTGCCAGCGATTTGCGGCACACGGGAGAACTGTAATGTGTAGGAAAAACCACCACGGGGCACCTCCCTGAGCACCACCCCAAAACATTTCCCCTTCCTGCAGTGACAGTCTGCCTGGAAGTCGCCTTGCCTGTCCCAGTCTCCTACCAGCAAAAATGCAGAGAGCTGGAGACCTAGCGCGACTTCCGGAGCACGGAGGGTTTCCGGCCCACGTCATGGTGTCCTGAGACACTGTCTGTGAGATCGGTGCTCCCTGGGATGCCCCGTGGCCCCTCTTCTGGTCACAGAGCCACCGCTCCTTCCCAAACTGCAGTCAGGCAGGAAGACACTCACCTGCAAGCTATTTCCCTTGGGACTTTGCCTCAGTGGCTGGGAGTTCCTCAGAGCAGTCTCTCCCGTGCATCGTCATCATGACTGCCAAGGTCTCCCTCTAGGGCTGGCAGTAATTCGTTTCGCTGGCGGAACATAAAGTGGCTGTGGTTTGCAGAACGTCTTGGCGGCTGAGAAGGCGGACAAAGGTGAGCAGTCAGCATACCTGACTGATGAGGGCTGTGGCCAGACTGCCGGGAAGCGTGGGCGTGGTCCCTGGCAGGAGCCACGTTCTTTTTTCTTTGCTTTTTCTTGCAAGTGGGAGTTCAGAGGTAGTTCCCTCCAGAGCTGGAAGGTCCAGGACCTGGGGAATGCAAGGAGGGTATGTGACTGTGTGACTGCTTGTGCATGCCAGCAGCCATGGATGTGTGCAAATACAACACCAGGTTTCTCCCTCCTGAGATGTTCACAACTGGTTTCTCTCTAGTGAAACTTCCGCTGTACAAGAGGTTACAAGAGCTTTGGGATTTTCTTCCAGGAAGCAGCATGAGTTAAAAAATGTACAGAAAAACCAAATTGGCTTGATTCTTTTCTTTTTTCTTAAGGCACTGGAATCCTCTACCTCCCCCAAACAAAATCTTATGCCCAAGTCCCAAATTATAAATGAGATCAAAGCAGAGTTGCTCTGGTTGGAGTGTGCATTTACCCAAAAGCCAAAACATCTACTGACTCCTTTCTATGGTGAGGAAGATTCCCCAAGGGCTCAGAAGAAAAATTGAACAAATTTGTGAAAGAGTTGGAAGAGACCTGGCTTTCAGGTTAGATCGGGTTTCGTTTGCAGAGCGGTGAGGACACTGGCCATTTATTAACATATCTATACTTCAGTTTCCCCATCAGTAAAATGGAAGTGATAACACACATGCTTTAGCACAAGAGAAAATATACCAACGGAATGTAGTCTTTACCAGCCCAGGAGAAAAAAAGTGAAAAAAAAGTACATGACCCAAGGAGATTTCTCTTTGCTCAAAAGGTTTATTGTTTTTACCGTCCTATGTTTCCAATCGCATGTGAGTACTTTGTTTATTATCTTCTCTCTAAAAACACGACAATCAAGACAATAAATAGACAACTCACTAAGTCACAGAGAACATTTGTAAATCACCTTCTGATAAGGGCTTTCTATCTAGCATATGTAAAACTCTCTTACAATTCAACAATAAAAGACAAAACAGGCAAAGAACTTGAAAAGTCATTTCTCCAAAGAAGATGGACACAGTCATTTCAGTAGAAATGCACATCAAACCCACTGTGGGACTCTTCCCCATTGCCAAGGTAGCAATAGTGATAACACAGAAAATAGCAAGTGTTGGCGCATATGTGGAAAATTTGGAACTTTCATACATTGCTAAAGGGAAGGTGAAATCATATAACCTCTGTGGAAAACAGCTTGGTCCTTTATCAATAAGTTGCCATAGCATTACCATATGACTCAACAACTCCACCCCTAGGTATACACCTAAAAGAACTAAAAACATACTTTTAAAAACTTGTACACAAACGGTCATAATGGTTTTATTCACAAAATCCAAAAAGGCAGAAACAATCCATTAAAAAAATGAACAGACAGAATAAGTATCTCATACACTGGGATAGAGATCAGATTGGCGTTTGTCAGCGGCTGGACTGAGGTAGGAATTGAGGATGACTCTTAGTGGGTACAGTTTTCTGTTACCTGGTGAGAACCTTCTGGAACTAGGTGGTGGAGGTGATGGTTGAACTGTATCAGGGGTGCACGTAATACCACTGACACCTACATTTTAGATGATTACAGTGTGTCTTTATGCTATGTATATTTTGCCATAACACAGAAGGCAAATATCTACCCAGCTCAAATCTAGCCTGTGTACTTTCTAAAGTGATTTTGAAGGTTTCATTTTCCTTTTTTCTTTGACCTTATATGGGCAGCAAAACAGCCCTGCAGCGCCAGGACCTCTGTGTTAATGGAGTCTCAGCCTTGCTCTGTGGCTCGCTTTCCTCCCTAAAGCTGAACAGAATCGGCCTGCTCTTCTCTCAAAGGAGACCTTAAAAGGGAGCCCTCAGGAGCCCAGCCAAGAGCCTATGGGGCCCCACCAGGCTCTCAGCTCGTTGCTGTGGCCCTGGCTCTTCCCGGTTAGGGCATCTACCCACATCTCATGCCTGGGCTTGACCTGTGATCTTGTGAAGCCCAGAACCTGCTCTTTCTCCTGCTCTTCTCCTCAGAGGAGGGTGTGTGGGAAACTGTAATTTCAGGGATATTTGTGATTTCGAATGTGACCCAGCTCTTGGAATTCCAGGTTTTGGCATTTTACAGGTGGAGTTTTGCCCAGATAACACCTCTTTGGCCATTTTGCTGTTGCTATTATTTTTAGCTGAGGGAGGGGCAGTCCCCTCCCCCCTCCCTGTACCCTTTGTACAGCTCTCATCCGGGAACTCTTGAAGCTCTTTACTTCCACTTCTTTCTGTCATGACCCTTTGGGGAATGATCATTCTTCCATATAGCAAGTTTTGCCAGCTCACTTCAGACATGCAGAAGATCCCCACTGGGAAGGCAGCTCCTGACCACCACCCATGTGACCTCTCCTTACTGCTGCCTGTTGCACATAAATACTTGTTCTGTTCTGAGGCACCTCCAGGGTTCCAAACTCTTAAAGAGGGAATTCACTTGATCTTGCATGTCTGTGTTCAGCTACTTCCCACTTTATCATTCTACAGCCTAAATTTAGTTTAGCACCCCATGTTCACAGTGCAGATTTCCAATGTGCCACCAGAAGCAGAAGTATGAGTAGGCGGCATTGGAGATGGATGGGGCTGCCCACAAGGAACAGCAAGGAGGAAGTGAGCCTCCTTAGTAGGAGAGATGGATGATGGTATTCCCATGCTGCCCTTAGACACATCACAGACTCTAGTACTACAGGAACCCTCTGAGCCAACTAAAGGGAGGAGCAGAGCTGCCTGCACTGAAATCACTAATCAGTCCTTTCCTTCATGCAGCCGTTCAGGAATATGGTCTGCTGGCACAATGCACAGTACTTGTTAACCACTCCAAGAAAAGAAAGAGCCACTCATTCTGATTAGCTGTCAGAACTAATTTTAAGCCGTGTTATTATATGGTAAAGAGGAAAAAGGTTTTTTCCCCTTCGTCTATGTCATACAAAAGCTGCCTGGAATTACCAGTGTGAGCCATTTCATTGCCTCCTTCAAGTGTTAATAAAATATATACTCTTCTCTACAGGGAGAACCAACTGAGCCCTTTGTAAATTCCTCAGTGCCCACTGGTTTCTCCTAAGAACTCTGCCTCATTGCCTTGTATTTCCTATTTGCCTATTGGGCCGCAACTCCAGCAGAAATAAGTATAGAGTAATTATTTCTGCCAGGGAAACGCTCCTCCTAAAAGAGGTTGGCCTGATTTGAGGGTGAGTATGTGTGTACTTGAAAGAAAGGTGTAACATCAGGCCTCCTCTGTTTTCCCTCTTTTAATACCCACCGGCTCCCCAAGATGTCACTGGCAAACATGATACCATTTGCTTTTGTTCCCTTTACAAATATTTTCCACTCCAGCCCTATTTCTTACTTACAGCTGCTGAGTGTCTCACTATGGAAAGCAACTGTTCGAAACTAGTACACTGAACATACCAAGCCTGTGTGGTTTTTGTTTAGGAAATATTTACAAAGTTTTGGTCTGAAACTCCTCAACATCCGAAGCAGCTTGGAGTCTCTTGGATTCTTGAAGGCAATTGAAATGGGAATGATGTGCATGTGAGGTAGGATCTGGTAGTGAAGTGAGGGGACCTGGAAACTCCAGTTTATCCATCCACTATGATTTTTCCAGTCACATAATTATCCACTCAACAAATAATTGCCAAAAGCCTACTGTGTGCTTAGTGGGCTAGTTGGGACCATCAAGGGTGACCATTCAACCCAAGAAGAGTGCTTCTTACAATAAACTTCTGCAAGAACTGAGTACCCCATAACATGATCTGGAGATTTTATTGGATTAAAAAAGTGTGATTTATCCATTGGCATACAATAATCCCCCCTGCCTCCTCCAGCTTATCCCCAGGGCATATGTGAGTCCCTGAAACTATAGAGCCTACCAACTCTATATACATTTTTTCCCTATATACACAGACTTCTACTCTTCACTTCAGGGAAGCATTTAAATATAGCTTCTTCTGACATACCTGAATTTCTGCCACCATTGCTCTTCCACTTTTAAAGCCATTATTAATTAAAATAAGAGTTAGTTGAATTTAACTGCTGCTACACTATGACAGTCAATCGGATGACTGGCATGGTTACTAAGTAACTAATGGATGGTAAGGTATACAACAGGGATACATTGGAAAAAAGATAATTCACGAACTTCCCCTTGGCTGGAGATAGTTCTGTTGTAGAGCAGTATTCCCCACAATTTAGTGAGTGCTCAAGTCACTTGAGGTCTGGTTCCAATGCAGATTCAGTAGTTCTGAGCAATGCCCAAAGTTCTGCATTTCTAACCAACTTCCAGATAGTCCCAGTGCTCCACAGGTCATGTGCTCACAGGTCAGGATGATGTGAGATTTAATCATGTTACAATTTAAAACTTATGAATTGTCTGAGATTTCCCAGTTAATATTTTCAGATCTCAACTGACCACAGGTAAATGAAGTCCAGAAAGTGAAAATGTGGATAAGAACGGACTACTCACATATAAATTTTATTCTTTTTTTTTTTTTTTTGGCCTTTTTGAGACACAGTCTCACTATGCATTTCAGGCTGGCCTTGAGTTCACTTTATAGCCTAGGCTGAACTCGAACTCGCAAAGATCTTCCTGCCTCAGCCTCCTGAGTACTGGGATTACAGGCCTGCACCACCACACTTGGCTAAATTTTATTCACCTAAACATTTTTACATATATCTTATGATGAGTATTCTTCCAAGATAGGACTTACATATTCCATAGACTTGTGGCCACCATGAGATTTGGTCCTCTAACCCAATATTTTCATTTAGATTACATGATCACTTTTGGTGGTCCCGACTTGACCAAGGGTGGCATTTGGAGAGAATTATTTTTATACTGACCTAGAGGATACTTGTAGAATACCTAGAGACTCATAATGCAGAATCCAAATGATGAGATGAATTATGAACAGCAAAATGTATCGATAAAATGGCCAACTTGGACTAGAGCAGAGAAAGACTGTGGTTAGAGGTACTACATTTGTTTAAAAAGAGAAAAAAGTAAAATAATACACATGAACTTCAAACCTGTATACACGTGACAAACCTAATTAAAGATGTATAACAGAGAAAGATTCCATCAAAAATTATTAGGTATTTGACTCCTAATAGTAGAATTTGCTAAACGCCCTGAATCATGACTGTGAATCCCAGGAGTGGCAGCCTGCATAGAAGAGGGGAATCACATCCAAGAACTAGATCACACAGCATTTAGATCCAGGGCACTCACAGTGGGAGATAGAAACAGGCTCTCCTGGGAGTCATTTTGTCAGGATGAGTCTGGATTTCTGAGTTCCAGTCACCAAACCAAACGAGTTGAGGTTGGGGACTGGAACCTATCTTCTCTAATGGCATCTTCTATACACAGCCACCCAGCAGTTTCTAGACTATCAAAGAGTACTCATTCCTTGAGCAGAAACACCAAGTTAGTGGAATTCCTGGCACAGGAGAGCCCATGGTGCAGGAATGTGGGAACATTTGATAAATGTCTTTTCCAATCTCTGAAATCAGTCATTTGGTTTCCTGACTACTCTTACAAGAAATTTGGAAGAATGGGAGGTAAGAAGAATCCAGACATGATTTTATTTAAATAATGACATCTTCAAGACAGGCCCTGGGGGTTTATATGGTGCTCACTCCGAAGGCAAGGAGATAAAGTCAGGGACAACTTCCACTCTTGCTCCCCTGGAGGGCTTTGCACGCTTCTCTCCTGCCTTTCCTCATCCCCTACGACTATCATTTGTCTTAAAAATCAAAAGCGATTTTTGTTCCCTGAAAATCAATATTGCTTGTCTATAAACATCTCCCAAAGCCACATCAGGTAGGACTCCCGCCTTAACAAAAGAAATGACTCTGTTCTCATTAGAGACTTCCAAAAAGATTTGCATTGGGCAGATATATTGGGCGGAGGCTGAGAACTTGTTTTACTAGACTTGGAAAAGTTGGGGGAATTTAAGTCTTGGGGTTAACTGAAGATGAATAATAGAAAATTAAAGTGAGCTTGCCTTGATGTTCCCACCAGGGACACATCCATCTCATTAGGTCACTCTGCATTGAAGACCTCAGCTGAACTTCCCCTTGGCTGGAGAGAGTTACATTGCAGAGTAGTACTTCCCACAATTTAGTGAGCACACGAGTCACTTGAGGGCTGGTTCCAATGCAGATTCAGTAGTTCTGAGCAATGCCCAAGGTTCTGCATTTCTAACCAACTTCCAGATAGTCCTAATGTTCCACAGGTCATGCTTTGACTCTCAAGGATGCGGTGAATTTACTTGATTGTAAATTGACCAAGACATAACGCGGTCAGTCCAAGTTCTTCCAGCCTTTGTGCAAGTTACTTAATCTCGTGGAGATTCTGAATTTTCATCTATAAAATAACAATCATATCTGCTTCTAAGTATTGTTTTAAGAGTGCAATGAGACACCCAGTAATAAATACACTGGCTGGTGATTTTGAGGTTAGCGGGCAACAGAAATGCTTGAGTGGAGGCATATATGGACCAATGGCTCTCCTGCGGGCTTTCCGCAGCAGAACTGAGAAGAAGAAGACGAGGGAACCCAGCTTCTCAGCGACTGTCCCCATCGCTGCTCACTTGGTCTAAGTGAGGGATAAGCAAACATGAAAACACTGTGGTGTGACCCTGTCCCATGGAAAGAGTGACAACAAGCTGTGTCCCCTCTTCACTTCTTATGAAAGAGAAAGGATGGAAAGTATGAAATGCTACTTTCACTGACAGAATCAAACTACTGAGGCAGATGAAGCCCTTCTTTTAAGATTAAAAGCAGTAACCCATGTAAACGACATTTGAAATCTAAGGTCTTATTATCAGGAAGTTTCACTGTTACATAGGACCTCCTGGGCCACATGTTGATTGTGCTGAAGTGATAGAGGTCTTATAATCCTTTGGACGGAAGTGGCTTGCCAAAGTCTTGGCTGGCTAACCTGAGTTAGAATTCAGTGTGTGCACTTTGAGAAATTTCTGGGATAAAGGTCAAACAACAACAACAAAAAACACATTCCCTTGAAGAATCATTAAATTTCTAAACCAAATTCCTATCAGGCCCCTTAAGATGTTCTGTGAGGTTTCTTTAAATTATTTTTCACTTTGGTTTTCTGCCAAAAGTGAATGAGGATGCATCAGCGAGCTACCTCATAAGGAAAACCTGTTCTCACAAGTTTTATCGCACCACTTGGCAGAGAAAAAAGCTTGGGTAAAGGCTGAGAACTTTCACATATATGCAGAAAGCTTGGGAATTCAGCCATCTTGACTTACCGCCCACCACCGACAAGAAACTTCAGCAAACTCTAAAAGCCAGGATCTAAGATTTCTCTCCTAATCAGAAAAGAGAAAACTCTACTCCATCCAAATCTCTCTTTGGAGAAAATGTCATGTTGTTAGGAGCCAGGACATTTTAGAATTTCTCAGGGCAAGGAAGGAGATCAGAAGGAGTTTTCAACCCTCATATTGCCCTCATTTCCCTCCTAATCTCCACTGGCTGGGGAAAGCTCTCTTAGAAAACTACCCCTAGGAGAATATCAAACTGGGACCGGGGGGATGGGCAGGTACTATATAAAGGGGAGTAGGTAGAGCAATGGTTTTGTGGAGCCATTCTGTGGGCTTGGGGGTCCACAAGGAGTATGAGAAGGCTGTGTTCTAGAAGGGAAACAGAGGAGACGCTGGGATAGGGAACTGGGAATCAACTGAGTTTGTCCTCACATTCCTCATAAGTTAATAACTTCCCTAGGAGTGGGAGTTTCTTGAGGATGTTTAGGATTTATTTTTAAGCTGACGAGAGTTTTGAAATAGCATGGTTTCTCTTTTACTATTTTCATGGTAACCAGAGATTTCAAACCTGAGGATTTAAAAACCCACCCACCTTCAACAGATGCAGACAAATCACTTGGAAGCACACAGGAAACCTGGCATGCTCATTGCAGAGTTTATCTGGGGCATGGATTTTAAGGCTCACCACCTTCCTGGGATGCTGCGTGTTGATGTCCTTGTAGATGTGAATGGTGGGGTGTTTACTATGTGTACCCCAGGAGTGACTGCCACCTACCAGTGCAGCTTTGCTGAGGCACTTTTCACAATTAGGGTTCTGCAATATGGACATATATGTGTAAATCATGGGGCCCTCAGTGTGAACCTACCAGGTAGACACCACTGCATGGGGACTGGGAAGGAAATATGCTATGAGAAGATGTGTATCTCCATGGCTGGTCAAACAAGTTTATGAAAAATTATACAGGGAGAAAAAATCTAATGACAGATCTGTATCGCACTCAGATCTGCCCATGTTCCCAGGTAACCCAAATAGAAAACAAACGCCCGAACTTGCTCTTCATTTGTTGATTTCACAGATAATTTTATTTTGGTTGTAAATAGCTCTAAAGACACACAAAAGTCAGTACAATGTGACTGCATGAGTCTGACTCAATAAAGCCCAATAAATCATGACACATAGTAAGAGTGAATAAATTGTTATGGTTTGGATCCTAAATGTTTCCTTAAAAACATATATTGAAGGCTTGGTCCCAAGCCTAAAACAATATTGGGAAGTGGTGGTATCTTTAAGAGTGGGGCCCAGTAGACATAAGTTAGGCCACTGGTGAGATTGGGAACCTGGCCCCTTCCTGTCTCTCTTTTGCTTCCTGGCCACTATGGTGTATGGTGCCACCACAGATCCAAAGCAACAGGGTAAAGAGACCATAGACTGAAACCTCCAAAAGCATGAGTCAAAATAAATCCTTTATCCTTACATGTTGTGTACCTTGTCTATTTTGTCACAGTGACGGAAGGCTGACACATGTTAGCTTCTATTATCAATATATCATTACACTTATTTCTGTAATCAAAGACCTTCAAATCTAGTAATATAAAGGCCACTCGCCTATTTGTGGAAGACATGAAATACAGAGTATATTGTTGGCAAAAATAAAATTCTATAGGAATTAGAAGGAGAAGGAAAAGAAAGAAAAAATAATTTCTGGGTGCAATAACTAAGGCATAGTAAAGAATCCCAATGCCTTCTTCCCCTCCCTACTGTGTGTTTGAGGAGGCCATTTCATTATTGAACATAATACCAAACACTCACAACTTAAAGGAGAACTTAATGTAGTTCTTTGTTTCGGGGGATTCAGTCCATGATTAGCTGATGCCAAAGTAGGGCCATTATGGCAGAAAGGGGCAGTGGAGCAAAGCTACTTCATCCACAGAGGCCTGGGAGCAACGTAGGAGAGCAGTGCCAGAGAGGAAGGGGTTAGGGACTGTATATGACACCCAAGCCCACATGTCCGTGATTAACCCGTGCATAGCCAGGAGTGTGCTCTACTCATCTGCTAGGGATTGCTTAATCTAATGAAGTTGACATTTTAAGATTAACAGTTCCAGCCATCAAGTAAGATTTTTGCAAGGAAGCATGGTACTTTACTCTGCTCTTTGCCACAAGAACTCCAAGTGCTTCTCATTTACTTAATGTGTCTCTATGTACAGTTAATTGATTCTAATTCTCATGAGATTTTTTTTATATCTTTAGTCATATAGTCCTCATATAAGGGATTCTCTAACCATTGTTTGCCCAATGTGTTTAAGTGGTAAAAGTATAGGGTTTGGTAGGTAATGCTATGGTCACTTTATTTTTCTCTTCATAATTTCATAAACTTTGTATCTCTTATCAGCCTTGCTGTATATAGTCTGAATAAAGGATTTTTTAATGTTAATTGTTTTTCCTAAAGCAATTCATTTGCTTACTCTGCTCTTTAAAATGCTGGTTGGTAGGTCCCTGCAGGTCTTAGTTTTTTATTTTTTAAATTTTTAATTTTTAAAAATTTTTTTAAATTTTTAAAAATTTTTTGTCTTTTTTTTTTTTTTTTTTTTTTTTTTTTTTTTTTTTTTTT